>SJYA01002268.1:708635-734749 GCA_006410615.1 Neotragus moschatus | reverse complement strand
GAGTCACAAAGAGTCGGACACGACTGAGCGACTGAACTGAACTGAGTGTGGGAACTGGCGTGCAGCCTGTTCAAGGGGTCACAGAGTCGGACACGACTGAGTGACTGTACAACAAGGCTGGTGAAGCTGAGCAGGTGCCACCAGGGACCATTTTATTACCCCCCCCCCACCCTCGAGCCCATGGTGTGGAAGATTTTGTCACTTAAACCACAAACTATAGGTTATAAGTAATTTCTCAATATTTGTGAATAGTAATATTCTTAAAAGTTAACCAGTGTTTGATACTAAGTTGACTGAACTCCAACCACAAGCAAATGGATTTTTAGTCATCTCAAAAAGTTCTAGCAAAGACTAAAATGTGATGTTCATTAGATATTTTGGAATATTAAAAATAATGACTGGGCTACCCAACACTACTTTTAAATACCTTAAAATACACAAGTTTAGGTATAGCTAGTTTTTTTCTCATGTGTCCTATATTGAAAGATGTGTTTGTGTGGAGGATCTATTTGGTGAAAAGTGACTTTCAATTAATTTATTTTTGTCAGTGACAATACTTGAATTCATTACTTTAGTTCCATTATTTCAACTCATATTCCTCCAGAGAATTAGTGAATTAAGGACTTTGTTTGAANGTTTAGGTATAGCTAGTTTTTTTCTCATGTGTCCTATATTGAAAGATGTGTTTGTGTGGAGGATCTATTTGGTGAAAAGTGACTTTCAATTAATTTATTTTTGTCAGTGACAATACTTGAATTCATTACTTTAGTTCCATTATTTCAACTCATATTCCTCCAGAGAATTAGTGAATTAAGGACTTTGTTTGAAAGGAATGAACTTTTTACTTAAAAAGAGCATTGAGATGTTATTTATCATTCAGATTGATTCATCTGTCTCAAACATTCATTTCCTGAAAATAGCCCACTGGTATTGTTTGTATGATGATTGAAACCTTATTGTTTCATTTCACATGTTTTTCTTGTTCTGATTTTCAGCATTAGAAAGCAATAANTATTGTCACATTGAACAATGAAGGAGTCTAAGGCATAGCGATGGTTAGAGGCTTGAACAAGATCATACAAGTAACCAGTGATACAGCCAGGATTCCAGATACTCACTCCAGAGCCTGTACTTAGAATCAGTGAGTGACGGGCAAAGCAGATATGCTTAAGAAATGAAACATTCCCTGCATACCAGTAAACAAGGATGTCACTGTAATCAGCAATTCCAGGCCTTCAGTATGAGCTGGTGAGTCCTCAGGGCACTCAGGAAGGAGAAGAATAGCTCCCATCTAGCAGCCATTAGACTATAGCCACTTCCTACGATGAGTCCCAAGAGAGCTCAGTCTGTGAAAAACACAGGATACTGGCCCCAGATAGCTGAGATGACTATGAAAGGAATGATGTCAGTAAGCCCTGACTCTTGCATCCTTCTATGCTTAGAAAAGCACGAAATTCCTTAACTTGGCATATCTGGTTTTCTTAAATTAGCAGTAATCTTTTGATGTTCAGACTACCTGCCTGTTTTTGCAAAATTTCTATATAACCTGGCTCCTCCCTTTGCTTCTTCAGAGCAGTTCTCTCAGGGTTGGTTACTTGAAATGCTGTCTTCTGAGCTTGAAACACTAAAATTTCCCACCAAATAAAACATAACTCTCAACTTTTAGGTTGTGAATATTTTTAAGTCAACAGTCTAACCAGGAAGACAAAACTTATACTTAATAGAGAGGCGGTACATGTTAAGTTTGAAAACTAGTGTAGACATTTTGTGTCACCAGAGCACAGAGAAAAGACAGGTTCCTAAGGCAGGGGTGGTGAGTCTTCACAGAGTAGCTGAGATTTCAACTGCATTTTGAAGATAGAAGTGCACTAGATAAGGAGAAGGGCGAAGAAAGGGCCCCTAAGGCAGAATAAACAGCCCCCCAAAATGTTCTTCAACTTCTTCACCTTCAGATAACCTTTAAAAACAAAGAAAACCACTAGAGAAATTAGATGTCCTTTTTTTTTTGATTGAGACTTTTTTGACTCTTTTCTCAGTAGCCAAAAATAAGCAATGTTACCAGTTTCCTATAAAGCACTTCTAATCCAAAAAGAACAATGACAAAGCACACTGGAACACAGGGATGCAAGCCAAGATGCAGCTGAGCAAGTGGCAGACTGCATGGAGGGCATCAGAACATGATGGCCACCACTGCCCACCACAGACAGAGTAGAAGAAAGATACACACACACACATACACACACACACACGCTTAGCAGAGTAGCTTTGGTCCTACAGAGCCAGGCAGGAAATCTGTGTTCCAAAACTGACACTGAGCCAGGACTCAGCATTCTCTGGATAAAGCACAGAATAAAAGGAAGCCTGTAGGAGTCAGCTGACAAAATGCTCAAAGCCAGAACCAAATGAAGTGACTTAAAGAAATGGGTCAGGAAGTGGAGCTGGTACTATTAGCAAAAGATAGATGTAGGCAGGTCCTTTTGAAGAACAGCATACAGAAAATGGGAAAGTTTAAGGAAGGATCAGAAGACACCTGGGATTCAGGCTAGCCTTTTCCCTTCCTAGAGGGACAGTAGAAAGTTCAAAATTAACATTGTCCTTGATGTGCTCAGCCTCAAATAAACTGAACTGAATTTCACTCTATATAAGACATCTTGATTTTGATACTTATCTTTTTGCAAATGACAAAATTTGTCCTACCTTATGAAAAAAATTAGTGTTACCTAATTTTACACAGTTCTGTTTCTTTATTCTCTTCATTTTACTATTTTGTATTGTTATATTTTGATAAACACAATTCTATTTGGTATTCTATTAAAAATATTTTCAGATATTGATATATAAAATAAATTAATTGAATAGGTAAATACATTGATGCATGTATATTGCTTTTCAGTAATGGAATTATATACTATATGTTATTTTTTTAAAACCCTAATTCCATGTTCAGACATCTCTGACAAGAAATATATTTCTTCATCATTTATCATCTATTTTCCAAAATGGGAAAACTGAAATCCAGAGAAATAAAACAATTAGTCAATGTTTCAAAAGAAATGATTTTGAAAAAGCATTCATAAAGCATCAATTTTTAATGTAACAACAAAAAAGATAAGTTAATGTGGACTGTGATCAACAGGTACTTACTATATAAAAGGATAATCCACAGAAATTACAAAGCCTAGAAAAAAAAAATTCCTAAAATAGTTCATGTTTTGCAGAAATCATTTGATTTTCAAAACAGTCCAATGAATTGGCTAAATCAGCTATTTGGTTAATGATTAATGTTGATAAATGTATCACTTTCTATTGTATGACTCCCACTCAGATAAAAATTTCTGCTTTTTCCTTTGATCCCAACTCACTACAACCCTATTAACTTATGATTCAGAAATTCCTGTCTCCACTTTCTCACTCAAATATTGATTCTTCAACCTACTCCAATATGTCCAGCCTTATTACTCTACTGACCTCCATTTTACTAATTCCAATAGACACTTTTCTGTCTTTATCTTTCTAAACATTCCAGTGGTATTTCATGCATATTGCCACCTCTTTCTTCTGAAAATTGTCTCTTCTTCTGGCTTCCATGACACTATGTTCTCCTAGAATTTCTTCAGAATAACTTGCTGCTCTTAGTTTCTTTTGCCAAATACTTCCCAGTTCCTTGGTGTGTAAGCATCTTGGGAATTTTTTTCCAGCCATTTGCTCTTCTCCAGCGGTACTTTTACCTTAGTTATCTCATTCAGTCCAATGACTTTAAAGCATACCCATGTGTAGATACCCAAACTTGTATCTACAGCCCTAACCACCCTACCCCCAAACTCCAGACTCATATTCTCAGCTGCCTACTAGACAACTCTGAATGTCTAATAAAATTTCAAACTCAAAAAATCTAAAATACTACTTCCCTCCGAACAACAACAGAATGTAGGTATTCTTCCAGTTTTCATTACATCAGTAGGTTTTATTACCAATTATCTGTTGCTCAAGACAAAAGTTCAGAGCACTCCTAGATTCTTCTCTTTTCATCACTTTCTCATACCTAATCTCTCCAAGTCTTATAGAAACCCTAACTTCTTAATATTTTCAGATCTGTGCACCTATTTCTATATCCACTCCTAGCACCCCACTTTAAGAACTATTTGAAGGTCAGACTCTGGAGTTCCTCCCCTTACTAGCTGTATGGGCAAGTCATTTAACTTCTCTGCACCTAGTTTCCTCATCTATAAAATGGCCTATCTTATAGGATTTATAGGGTTGTGAAAATTAATCAGTCAATACACATAGACTGCTTACAAAAAATGTAAGATTTAGATTAGGACCAGGTAGCTCTTGTTTTTATTTTACTTAAACTGAAAAAATTAACATTATTCTGAAGATCTTAACAGAATCCAGAGTCTACACAAAATATTATCCACATGTCCAAGATACAATCCAAAACTACTTTATACACAAAGAAACAGAAAAATACAAACAAGATTCAAAAGGAAAGGCAATCAATGGAGACCAATCCTAAAATGAACCAGATACTCAAATTAATAGACAAGGATTTTAAAGCAGCTATTACAATTCATATAATATTACAATGAAAAGTATCTACATAATGAACATTATGTGTGGATCACAACAAACTGTGGAAAATTCTTAAAGAGATAGGAATACCAGACCACCTTATCTGCCTCCTGAGAAATCTGTATGCAGGTCAAGAAGCAACAGTTAAAACCAAACATGGAACAACAGACTGGTTCAAATTTGGGAAAGGATGGCATCAAGGCTGCATAGTGTCACTCTGTTCATTTACCTTATATTCAGAGTACATCATGAGAAATGCGAGGCTGGATGAAGTACAAGCTGGAATCAAGGTTGCCAGGAGAAATATCAATAACCTCAGATATGCAGAGAGCAAAGAGGAACTAAAGAGCCTCTCGATGAAAGTGAAAGAGGAGAGTGAAAAAGCTGGCTTAAAACTCAACATTCAAAAAACGAAGGTCATGGCATCCAGTCCCATCATTTATTGGCAAATAGATGGGGAAACAATGGAAACAATGAGAGACTATTTTCTTGGGCTCCAAAATCACTGTGGATGATGACTGCAGCCATGAGATTAAAAGATGCTTGCTCCTTGGAAGAAAAGCTATGACAAACCTAGAGAGTGCATTACAAAGCAGAGACATTACTTTGTCGACATAGTCAGAGCTATGGTTTTTCCAGGAGTCATGTATGGATGTGAGAGTTGGACCATAAACAAGGCTGAGCACCGAAGAATTGGTGCTTTTGAACTGTGGTCTTGGAGAAGACTCTTGAGAGTTGCTTGGACAGCAAGGAGATCCAACCAGTCAGTCCTAAAGGAAATCAGTCCTGAATATTCAGTGGAAGGACTGATGCTGAAACTCCAATACTTTGGCCACCTGATGCAAAAAGCTGACTCACTGGAAAAGACCCTGATGCTGGGAAAGACTGAGGACAGGAGGAGAAGGGGATGACAGGATGAGATGATTGGATGGTATCACTGACTCAATGGACATGAGTTGGAGCAAGTTCTGGGAGATAGTGAAGGGCAGAGAAGCCTGGCATGCTGCAGTCCATGGGGTTGCAAAGAGTTGGACATGACTGAGTGACTGAAAAACAACAACAAATGAATTTACAAAACAGGAAAACCTGGCAGAAATATAAACTAACAGAATACCGAAAGAAGTTTTCAAACTGAAAAAAAAAACTGTGAAGTTTTAAAATCACTGAACGAAATTAATAGCAGATTGAAGATGACAAACCCAAGTGAACCTGAAGATAGTTCAGTAGATTATCCAATCTGAATAACAGAGGGAAAAAAGATTTAAAAATATTTACGAAGCCTTGGGGACCTATGAAATAATATTAAAAGTCTCATAAAGTATGACTGGGATCCCCAAAGAAAAGGGCATACACAATTATACTTATTTAACAAATGAATCAAAGAGTACATTTAAATTTATGCATTACAAATACGTATGTTTTATCACAAAGGAATAAAGGAATCGTAAAAAAATACAACTTCTGAGTTGTTTGTTTATTCATGCTTCTGTGCTTATGAGTTGTGTATGCACTTACTTTGAAATGCATCAAAAAAATAAGATGGCCTGTTAGAGCAAAGACTAGGGGAACACATATGTGACAAAGCAAGAATAGTAAAAGGTTAATTTTAGAATCTTTGAGGTAGGTATATAGTGCAACACTGTAATTTTTTCTAAGTTTTCTGTCTTTTTATAATAAAGTGATAGAAATGCAAACATTAAGCAAAACATTTTCAGTGTTTTTTTTAATCCAAATCTTACCCAGAATAATTATTTAAAAATTTCTAGGGACTTTCTTCATGGTCCTGTGGTTAAGAATCTGCCTTGTAATGCAGGGGACACAGGTTGGATCCCTGGTCAGCAACTAAGATCCCACATGCCTCAGGGCAACTAAGCCCGTGAGCCACAACCACAGAGCCATGTGCCCCAACTAGAGCGTCTGTGCACTGTAAGGAAAGACCCTGCCCTGATGCAGTGAAGATCCTGCCTGCCACAACTAAGACCTGACACTGGCTTAAAGAACGGAAGTGCTGTAGACACATTATTTATTATTTGAGGTACTTTTACCTTTCCTGGACCATTGTAATATCTCCTAGCTGATCTCTTCACTTTCTCCCTCTCAAGTCATTCTTCATCCAGCAGCCAGAATGACACTATAAATATGTAAATCTGGGCATGTAGATTCCGTTGTTTAAAATGCGTTAATGGTTTCTCTCGCTCTTAGAATAAAATGTAACCTCCTCTTAGCCTACAAGGCCTGCCTCCACGGAGTGCCTGTTACTTGACCACCGCGTGCTGTCCCTTCTGCCTGTAATGACTTTCCCCCAGCCCTTCAGTGACTGACCCATTTTCACTCTTTAGCTCCATCTCATGATCATTTTTATTTTCTTCACAGCACTTGTCACAATTTGTCATTACCTAGTTTTCTATTTATTTGCGTATCATCTATCTTCTCAGCTAGAGCTCATAAAATAAAAGACTTCATTTGTGTTCCTTGTTGTCTTCCTGGGGCCTGACGTAGGCTCTGATTAGACATTACATCTTTTGCCTGATAGTTCAAATTTACTGAACTGCAAAGCTATGACTCAAACCCAGTTGTCGTGTGATTTCTCTCATGATACCAGTTGGATAAGGAGATACTACACTGCGTGATTTCTATCCTCCTAACTCTTGGAATTTATCTAGAGTGTCAAATCTGCTGCTGCTGCTAAGTCTCAAAAAGACCAAACACAGAATCCAAGTAACAATTGGTTCCAAGCTTCAGAAAACTCCCCACACTTCATGCTTCTCCTTTGAGAATTTTTCCATATTTTCCTTTGAGAATCCGGACTCAGCATCATAAGGATTTATCATGTCCTTGGTGTGGAATGATTTATGCTATTTCACTCCCTATATCTCTCTATTCCCTACTATTGCTACACCATTCTAACCACCTACGTCCTTTGTCAAGACTATGACACAGGGACTTCCTTGGTGGCCCTGTGGCTAAGACTCTGTGCTCCCAATGCAGGGGGCCTAGGTTTGAGCCCTGGTCAAGGAACTAGATTCTGCAATGCCGAATTTTAAAAAAAGACTAGGAAAATCAAGTAGGCTCCCTTGTTATCTGCACTACAGCCAAAGTATCCTTGTGAAACAGAAATCTAATTGTGCTCTTTCCCTACTCCAGACCTACAACTGTCTTGGATGAAATCCAGTCTCATTAGCCTCTCTTTCAAGACTCCTCAGAAGAGGTAGGTAGACACCTCTCAACCTCTGCAGGTCTGTTTCTTGTTACTCCTCTCCCTGAACTTTAACATTTCAGTTCTTGGAACACCCGTGACTCTCTCTCCCTGTTGACTGATTCTCTTGTCCAGAGCACAGCTCTACCTGCTTTTTGATTGACTTCCTCCCACTCAGCCTCAGGTTTCAGCTCAGGCATCACTTCCTCTGTGAGGGCCTCTCTCACACCCTCCCCCACCTCACCACCACAGCTAAAGTGTTTACACTGCATGTTCCCACGCTCTTGTTTTCTTCCTCTACCGTAACACTTCTTATATTATTTATATTTTCTCCTTAAATTGTCTTCCTTTACTGTTCTATAATAAGCTTCCTGAAGCCAGAAACCCTATCTATCCTATCCTGTCTTCCTATTATATGCCCAATGACTTGTGCATACTAAATGGTTAGTGAATATTTATTATCTAACTGGCTGGCTGGCTGGACAGAAAGACAGGTCACAGTACTTGGAAATGTCTCCAAAATAATCATACAAACTCCAGCTGGATTGCTCCCCTTATGGATAGGAAATCATAGTCAGAAGGCAGAAGCTGACTGGTGGCAGACATCTGTGGACAGAGGGGAGCGGTCCCATTTTGGTTGCAATGTCCAATCCATGTAACAGCTAGCCAGTTTCTTCTAATTGAGAGAGTTGACGTGATTATTTTGGAGAACCAATTCCTACAAAAAACAGACAGACATTCTACTAAGGTTTCAAGTTTCAACTAATAATTCAGAAGGATAAAGGCCTAGAGACCAGGGACATTTAAAAAAATCAATTTCAAAGACTCTCACATAGCAACAGTAGAAATTCAGTGTGTGTGTGTGCATATAGTCAGTCATGTCTGACTCTTTGCAAACCCATGGACTGCAGCCTGCCAGGTTCCTCTGTCCATGGGATTCTCCAGGCAAGAATACTGGAGCAAATTGGCATTTCCTTCTCCAGGACATCTTCCTGACCCAGGATCAAACCCACAGGTGGATACTTTGCACCACCTGGGAAGCCCCTAGTAATTCAGAATCAGGCATATTTGCCTATTTATAGGGGACTAATTTTATGTAGGGTGTCTTGAGTTACACAGCTTTTGCTGTACTTTTCACAATCCCCACTCAGAATTCTGACTTGGTTTGCCTCCTAACTGCTGCTCATCAAAGCAAGTAGTTTCTAGGATTGATGGCAGCCTTGAGAAGACAGCAGAGAGCATGTTATGATCAACAATACAAGCATCATTTAAAAAAAAAAAAAGCACAGTACAAACTCTCCTCCTTAGAAGAGCTATTTCTAAGTCTTTCTTCCCTACTGCCAAAAATATATATATAATCATAATGGAGTCATTATACATTTGAGGGTTGGGGCCTTATGACACATATTAGTCTCTTGTCACGACTGGCGTCCCAGTGACAAAAATTTCTGTACAAGTACAAGCTATGGCAATTCTCAGACTTTCACTAAATATTCAGTCAACTCCTGACACTCTCTTCAAGGACCTGGTTAATGAAAACAAGGTCCCTAATGGAAAACACAGTTTTAATATTTACTTTCCAGGGAACTGTAAAGATACCATAAACAAATTCCAATCTCCTCTAATGTTTGCATAACTATCAGCCTTCTGCAATTATCAGTCCTTTTCAGTTTTAAAATTTCACAGGTATAGCATCAAGTTCTCAATGGCTGAAGATTATTAAATAAACAGTGAATTTCAGACCACTCATATAAGCAGTGTGGCTAATTTTAAGTTACTTTTTTCAACATGTACAAGAAAATGCAAGAAGAAATAGATCGTTACTATTTTAAGTACTTTCTTGCCACCTTTATTTTATAGCTGAGCATGCAGAGTGTGGCAGGAATGTTTGTTGAACAGAATTTTTTTCTTTTTTTTTTCTGACTGCATCATGTGATGTGATTTGATTCAGGGTCCAACTTGCTGGAGTGAGAAACAAGGGACAGAGAGCAGTGACAGGTTGAGGAGGTCACAGACACATGGTCCCTGAAACGGGCATGACCCTTGCTTGGTGACCATAGGAGAGGAAGTGCTGGGTCAGGGAAAAGCTCTAGCCAAACTGGGACACGTTGACTTGATACCAGCAGTAGAGAAGGTCTGGTCCCCTGGTCGGATCTAATTCCCCATGTGTTTGATCTGGCACCAGACTTTAGCCAGCTCTGCCCAAAGTATTTCCCCTACCAGCCTTCCGTGCTGTGCTATTTAGAGACAAGACTCTAAACTGGCAATGAGTACAGAGATAACTGATAAAATGTCAAATGATTTATAACTGAAATCCAGGTGAACAGGGTATTTAAAAAAAAAAAACCTGCACTCATTCAACCCTTCTCCTCATTCTTTTCAACACCTCTGTTTCTCTCGCTTTATGACTGATCTTCTCACTCCACTTTGTGCCTTCCCTTCCACTTCTCTAGTCCTCACCCTCCACTGACTACCCTGCCACATCATTGCCCATGTCAGTTTAGGGGAATTTCTCAGCATCTTGGAGTCTCAGTTTCTTCATTGGTAAAATGGGATTAATGATATGTCTCAATGAATTTCTGTGCTACAGAGTGCATGCCCAGTGCTTAATTAAAATGGCACAGATCTCAAGTTCTCCCCTCCACCACTGCTTCTTCCTTGAAGACAACTCCCAGTCCTGACTTATCACTGGAGATTCCAACTGAATACATAAGGACACATGCACTTAACACCAGCCACAATTTACACTGGAAGAAAGAGGAGAATAAAGGAGAAAGAGCCAACACACACTCAGCGCGGGACTGCAGACCATGAGCTTGATTCGGCCTTTGAGATGTTTCATTTCGCAGGCTGAGACTACAATGGCAAGCGTGTGCCCAGTTTCGTGCTAAAACCTTAGTCATGAACCCGCTGTTCTGCTGGAATGATGGAAAGCTAGACTCATTCCAAATAGAGGAGCGAGCTTCAGCCAACTTTTGATTAATGAAGGACAGCTGATCGGATTTGGAGCTCCTCTGGGGGTCCAGCAGGGCCACATTTCTGTCACAGGCACCGTTTTATTCTCTGCTTTCCTGCACTGAGGCTGATCCTGGGAAGGAGCCATAAATTCCTTTCGATCATGCACATGCCGTCAGGCGGCTGGAGGAGATGGGATGTTGATCTGCCTCTTTTGGGGAAAAGGAGGCAGTTAGCTTGAACCTCAACCATCTCTAGATGCCACTTCAATTATCATCTTCTGCTTGTCTCCTCCTCGCTCTTCCTTTCCTCTCTCCTTCTGCTCTGGATTGCAGCTAAGAATCTAGTTGTACTAGTAAAGAAGTTCAGGCTTGAATGCAATGGGGTGGGTGGGGCCACAAGGCTATAATTATAATTAAATACTCATGTTCTACCTAGTCTCTGATGAATTCATTCATTCCGTCCATCAGTCAGTCGGCATTCATTGTCTCTCCACATAGCCAGAAAGCACTAAACTCAAGGCTGTTCTAGGAAACTTAGTTTTGTTGGAATAATTCCCAACCATGGTTGTGGCTAAATATCCCGCGGAGTTTGGAGGCAGAGGATGGGGACTGCAAATTCCTGGGCCCTACCCTCCAAGGAGCCCGATTCAGTGCTTCAGTGGGGTTCTCAACATCTGTGTCCAGACGTGCGACACAGTCCCTCCATGTCATTACCACGTGCTTCTGTATCGCGAATGTCTGCCTCGTCTTTCTCTCTCTGGTCACAAACACCGTCTATTCACATTTATTAGATGATCAGATAAGCTTCATCAGGACGTTTTTTTCCTCTCACAAGGAATATAGATCCACTGGACAAACACATAGAAGCCCTGAGCCAGGAACTCAGTCTATATTATCCATCAATGTGGAGTCCTGGCCTTTCCTCCCCTGTTTTAACCAAGGTCTTCAGGAGGCAATAGACTTTGCATAGAAAACATTGGAGGAGATTTTCAAACTGAGGGAAGGTGGTGCTTTCCGGGAGGTTTGCCAAAGACAGGTATTTTAGCTGCCACTTAATCTGATCCAAGGTAGAACTAGCTGACACCAGGTTCTCACGATTCAGGGGACTGGGGGAATTCCTTCCTTACCCTCTGTAGAAGCAGCAGACTGGAATTGGGCCTTGTGTTGAAGCATAGAAATCTGAATCTTAAAACAGAACATGACCTTAGGAGACTCCCAGAGAATCTGAGAAACAGATCGGCAACTCCCACATAATCAAGAGTTGGCAGAGAACACTGGATATGCTTAGAAAGATGAGTTTGAGCCTGACTTAAAAGTTCTGCCTAATTTTCTTTCAGTTCAGTTCAGTTCAGTCTCTCAGTCATGTCTGACTCTTTGTGACCCCATGAATTGCAGCACGCCAGGCCTCCCTGTCCATCACCAACGCCCAGAGTTCACTCAGACTCACGTTCATTGAGTCTGTGATGCCATCTCATCCTCTGTCGTCCCCTTCTCCTCCTGCCCCCAATCCTTCCCAGAATCAGAGTCTTTTCCAGCGAGTCAACTCTTTGTATGAGGTGGCCAAAGTACTGGAGTTTCAGCTTTAGCATCATTCCTTCCAAAGAAATCCCAGGGCTGATCTCCTTGCAGTCCAAGGGACTCTCAAGAGTCTTCTCCAATACCATTAGGCACAATGAAATGCCTAACTTTCATACAAGCTAATATATTTTAAGTTTGAGATTATCTATGACAAAATCTTTTTCTTAATAGTCTGGAGTTGGCCATATTGTATTATATAAAACACGTAATTCTTTGCTATCCAACTCTGGTATTACCTATTAAGGAAAAAAATCTATGTGATCTTAAGCCCAAGAGGTCTAAGTCAGTCTTGGATGTAAGCCTTCCATGAACACTGGGTTTGAAGGTGGTATTTCCTCAAGGGTACATCCATCCCTGTGAATCCAGAAAACACTAGAGATGCTGAGGTTGATATGTAGAAGATGAACAAATAATAGCAGAATTTAATTGTTTAATTCTGATTGAAAGGGAAAGATGGGAAACAAACATCAAATTAGTAAAGGCAGTTGGAGAGAAGATTTTAAGGCTGAAAAGTACCAAAGCAAATGCCTGTTAGACTGATTGGAACTTTTAAATCAGCTGGAGAACATTGAACACACGCTGTTCCGTGGTTTCTCATACCACCCCACTCTACCCTCAATCATTACAAGGCAGCAGTGAGTGGAATAACTTGATAAAATAAGTTTTACATCACTGACACATATCACATTTTTGGTGAATGAGTAACTGGCTAGATCATAAAATCAGAACACAGACATTTCTTCAAACGTCAAATGTTTTTGGAAAGTAACCTGAGGGCATCTTTCATGGTTCTACTCACAGACTTCAAACTTCACCTGTTTGTCAGTTGACTGTGGTGTGATGGCCTCACGTGGCTTAGGTGTGTCACAGGTCACCTGCGGCACACACAGTGTCGGTCACAGACTGTAGAGCTGGGAAACCAGTTGAATGAGACAAAGCTCATTTCAGGTATCTGACCTTCTGAATGTCAGGACGATTAGAGATTAAACAGGAGGAAATTACATGGACCAAAAGAAAGGAAGGGAAAACTTGAGGTCACAAATGGCCAAGTTTTATTTCTTTACTTATTTGTCTTATTCGCAATTCTGATCTTTATCCCGTGAATTTTCTGTTTCACATGAACATATACACACATATATATTCATAATTATCTATATAAAAACACACATATATGCAGTTCCCATGTTTCTCCTCTTCTGCTGGTAAAATAATAACACCCAACTTGTTCATGTGGGAGAAGCGTGAAACAGATAAAATAACCAAATCACATTTTATTGCAAGAGCCATAGCCTCAGGACATTTAGAAGTTGGAGACAAGAAATAGAGACAGAAGGGGGTCATAGTAAAGAAGGAAAGTCTTCCAGCCTTTACCCAGCCAAGAACATGTTTTCTTTCTCTTCCTAAATTCGGGGTGGTCTATAAAACCATTCTCATTAAAGCTTCAGAAAAAACTTTGACAAGCATTTTTGGTAGAGGGATGGGATAGGCATTTACAAGCAACTCCAGTGAACTGGTTACCAGAGTACAGGCCATTGGAGGAGCCTCCCAGGCCTAACATTTTGTACATTTGCTTGGATTTGTACTGAAGATGGGGAAAATAAATAACTAGGGGATCATAAAACAACTAGCCACACGTATGAAGCCAAGAAGAAAGACTGAACTTTAACTGCAGAACTGAAAAGTCAAAAGCTCTGTAACTATCTTTTCACTCTAATTCTAAGAAGTGGCCAGTTTGGTGGTGAACCAGTGTGGTACAGAGTTTGATGTGGAAACAGATGAGGCTCAAGAAGAAAACTAAAAACATGAGCCTCATTAGCCTAGGAGAAGATAGTCCCTAGCAAGGAGAGACTGGTAGTCAGAATCAAAACTATGGAACATGGCTTGTCCGCCTAAACTTGCTTAGTTCACCTACTCAAATATTGATGTCTTCTGTTACCTCCGGGAGGAGCTACTTTCAGCCCCATGAAATCCAGACCCTGACCTTGGCTTCTCTAAGAACATCTGCCTAAGCTAGTTGTGGGGTTCCTGCAAAGTGATGGGAATTTGATATTCTGGAGATCCAGTTAAGTTGATCGGGTAGATATTTCTTATTATAACATTGCCTGAGCAAATCCAACTTTTGTGTACCTACTTTTCTCTCAATTAGACCTTGATCTTTACAGGGAAAATTACTATGTCATATTCATTCCCATATCCCTAGTGCACATAGTTGATGCTCAAAAATATTTACTGAATGAATGGACCAACACGCCACTCCATGTAAAAGAGGCTTCAGAGTAAAATGTCGAAAGTTACACATTCATTCAGTAGGTTTTTACTGAGCACCCAGACCTTATGCTACCTAGGGATGAAAAAGGAATAAAAGGCAATATACATGCCCTCAAGGAGCTCACATCTCAAGCAGGAGGCAAGAGCTATGATGGAGGGGCAGTGGAAAAGAAAGAAGAGGGCAGACTCAAGAGACAGTGGGGACACCAGAGCAACCGCACTGGATACCAGTTTCTCACTTGGATGGAACGAATGGACGGTAAGGAAATTAGAAGAGTTTGGATTACAGGGAGAGACATGAGAGATTCTAGTCTAAGGGGAAAAACCATTTGAGAGAAAGGAGATAGCCTCCTCCCTCATCCAAACAATACCTAAAGACAGGGTAGGTCATAAGCTAAGTATCCCTCCAGTAATGGGGAGTTATTTCCATGATAAAGCTCCTAGCCCATTTTTAGCAACTCTGAGAACTGAATGTCTACTTTGATATATCTTCTGCTCACTGATCCTAGTTCTACCTAGAAGAATAGGTTAAATTCTTCTATGTGATAACCCTTTAAATGCATGCCCCCTTTTCTTTTGTCTGAATTTTAATTATGGTTTTCATCATTTCATCATTTTCCCTCATGCTCATGCTTCTAGATTGACTAACTGGAAGATGGAAACACTAAGAGAATAGGAAAGATAAGAAATGTTATGGTTGACAGTGCCAGGAGGTGGTAAGAGAAGAGAAAAATTACCTACAGGTAAACACTAGGTTGACCTTTTTATACAAACTGAAATGTTGTAGGGATCTGAAGCTAATTCCATGATGCCTTATTCTCCTCCTTCAGTTCATTCCCATTTACTTTCTTTTACTAGGTCACTTATCATGCCCTTGTTATTGTTCAGTCACTCAATCATATCCAATTCTTTGAGACCCCAGGGACTGCAGCACGCCAGGCTTCCCTGTCCTTCACCATCTCCCGGAGCTTGCTCAAACTCATGTCCATTGAGTCAGTGATGCCATCCAACCATCTCATCCTCTGTTATCCCCTTCTCCTGCCTTCAATCTTTCCCAGCAACAGAATCTTCTCAAATGAGTCCGTTCTTCATATCAGGTGGCCAAAGCATTGGAGTTTCAGCTTTAGCATCAGTCCTTCCAATGAATATTCAGGACTGATTTCCTTTAGGATGGACTGGTTTGCTCTCCTTGCAGTCCAAGGGACTCTCAAGAGTCTTCTCCAACACCACAATTCAAAAGCATCAATTCTTTGGTGCTCAGCTTTCGTTATAGTCCAGCTCTCACATCCATACATGCCCACTGGAGAAACCATAGCTTTGACTGGATGGTAGCCAGAAGTCCTCAAGCATCAGGGGAAGTAAACGGCAAGTGGCAGGAGTTTTTCCCTTCTCTGTTGAGGACACCTGGTTTGCCCAGACTCAAGTTTTCTCAGACTTTAAGCTAACATACGTGCTTTTCTTATGGAAATACTTTTCTTAAGCTTTGTTAAGGAAACTATGTATTTGCTTTGGATTCTGCCTTTCTTCAAATCAGTTCCACTGACGACTAAATTTTTTTCTCTGCTCTTCGACCTTGGGCTGATAATGGCTCAAGAAACCAGTATTCATGTGCATTGTTTTATGGCCAAGGATGACACACTGGTGCCATTTTATCTCAAAAATGCATATTACGGGAGAGGGGCGTGGTGAAATTCCCTCAGCCTTGAGGTGTCTCTCTCATCTGATTAGCAGCTGGCTATCAGACATAAAACACCTTGCTAAAAACTTACAAGCAGGCACTCTTTCTGTCCCCTTCTGATGTCTATGTCAGAAGTTTTCCCTATCTCTATTATACTTTAATAAAACTTCGCTACACCAAAAGCTCCAAGTAGGCAAGCCTTGTCTCTGGCCCCAGATCGAAATCCTGTCCTCTGTAGGTCATGAATCCCAGCATAGCACATGGCTGGCAACTGCAACCTTACAATTTTGCATGATGTACTCTGCATATAAGTTAAATAAGCAAGGTGACAATATACAGCTTTGACGTACTCCTTTCCCAATTTGGAACCAGTCTGTTGCTCCATGTCTGGTTCTAACTGTTGCTTCTTGACCTGCATACAAGTTTCTCATGCCCTTAAACTATATTAATTCTGTTTTTCTCTTCCCATTCTTCTGTACTAAACTACTTATGAAAATAATGTGTTGGGCAGTAGGATAAGTATCGATATTTCATAGTCTTTTAGAAATAAAATATATTTAAATGTGAGGCCACAAGCAATGATGAGCCAGCTCTATCTTTGGGCATCTAAAGTCATCCAAACATCCTTTGTAGCAAGTTTAAGGGTGAAAAAATTGAGCATTTTACTATTTCTGTGCTGTATCTGCCTTTATATATCAAAGGTGAAAGCAGAGAGAGGTGTAAACTCAGCTTTTTTTGTTTACATACATAGTGTAATAGCTTTTAAAATAAGGAAAGACATTGTTCAATCAAGAAAGAGATACTATAATTTCTTCCAGACATCAGAATCTATTTGAAAATTGTCTTCCAATTGGACTGACATCTGGCTTCTAACACTTCAAATCAAGTATCTCTTAAATAAACAACTTCTTTTCACAGATTGAATGGCTTCAAATGAGGCTCAATTTATCCTCTTTTTTTTCCCCTGTAAAGTCATTCACTTTACAATTCACCTTTTTTATCATCTTGTCACACTTTATGTTCCTGATTTATATATGGGAACACAAATTTTCAGAATCAGGGTCCAAACCAACATCATCTTTTTCTCTTTAGGGTCTTGTTCTACATGTACAGACCTTGAGAAAAGGCTTAAGAAATACATTTCATCCATTATCAACACTCTAGGATCTTTTTTCCTATATGGAGTTTTAGCATATCTGTGCTCCACAATTTGCTGGTGAAGTTCCTCAGTCATGTCCAACTCTTTACAACCCCATGGACTGTAGCCTACCAAGCTCCTCTGTCCACGGGGTTTTCTAGGAGATAGTACTGGAGTGGATTGCCATTTCCTTCTCCAAGGGATCTTCCTGACCCAGGGATAAAACCTGGGTCTCCCGCATTGTAGACAGATGCTTTACCGTCTGAGGCACCAGGGAAGCCCTCACAACTTGCTACTTCTCTTTAAAGCAAAATCCAGCATTAACTGGAGAAACTTCCAAAATAAGCTCATCATGTCCTGCAGCCCTGGAGCTTCTAGCAGTCTAGTCTATCACTGGGCAATGCATTTAAACCTCCAACTAATTCTGTTAACAAATCTGTTTAAAATCCTATCTTTTGAATTTGCCTTTGGCAAAGATAGGATTGTCAGTTTGCTAAATGAAACAATTCCTCTAAACATGCACATAGTATATTTTAAGAACATAGTGGGACTTCAAATTTGTTTCAACAAGGAAATTTTACTCCTATTCCTATTCTATCACACTTTTCAACCTATTATCCCTCTTGAGTTTCATGTTTATATTATCAAACAATCTATCAATTAATATCAAGCATTTTGCACCTAGTATCTTCTCATTACTTCCGGTTAGCTTGTGGCTCATTTCATTGTACACTTACTTCTACACGCTACTAGATAAGTTGTGTCTTTATAGTATTAAAAAAAACAAAAAACAAAAAACCAGGGCTCTTGTCAAACATTATATAAGGCAATGGTTTCCTTGATAACCATAATCACAAGCATGTTGTTTGAAACCCTTTTGATTATTGCATGGTTTGTTTAGTTACTGAAATATTTCAAAACATTTTGATTTAGAGTCAGGTACTAAATGTCTGAATTAATAGAACAAGCTGGAAGTAGAACAAGTGATAAATAATCCAAACAGTTGTAAAATATTTAACTCAAATCATTTACAGGTATTAGAGTTCAACCTCGTGACACAGTCTCTAAAAGGACAAATGTGGAAAACTTGATATTTAAGATTCAAAATATATGAATATCCCAAGGACACAATTTAAAAAAATAGTAGCTAGAAATGCCAAAAAATGAGATATCATTTAACATGGAAAATGGCATTTCAGCTTTATTAATTCATAAACAGGTGCCACATGCTAATTCTGTAATAGGAAACAGGTCCATTTCAAGGTTATCAATGGAACACCAGAAATTTGGTCAAAAGTGCTTCTAAGAGTGTATCTCTTGACAAAATTAGACACAAACAGCGAGTATCAGTAAAACACTTAGTGAAATAATGCAAATGTAAAGAAAATGTCTCATTGTTCATAAGATTAAAAAAATCTATCTCTGGGAAACTCTCAAACTAAAAATATCTTCCTATATATCAATTTTTCACATAAAACGGAAATGTACAGCTTGTAAGGATTATAAAAACATTACATAAATCAATGTGATTAGCATCTCAGGATAAAATTACTAACAAAAGTTTATAACTTGCATACTGTCTAAATGCTTTTTCTGAAGCCTGTCAAAGATAGAATATAATAACACAGTTTCCTTCAGCCACACACCATTATTAAATTGAGGATGTCTTCAGACTGTCTAGAATCAGAGTAATTGGCCTGAAATAAATTATATAAACAGCTTTGTTTATGTTCATATGTGTATATTAAGAAACAATTGTGTGAAATATGGGTCAAAATTTAACTAAGAAAAGCAGTGGAAACCCTTTAAGACATTGGAGCTATGGTCCCCAGATAGGTTGAACAGCAGGTGGAGAAGACAAAGAGAAATTTACTTTCAAGCTCTGAGAGTGTCTGTGAATTTAGATATGAATTAAGCAACAGGAGTTGGGGCGACAGGCAGGGACTCAAGAAGGAGGAGGGAGGAGGAAGGAAGAAGGATAAAGAGGAAAAGGGAGGGATGGAAGGAGGAAGAAAAAGAAAAGAAAGAGTTCTGGGGGAAAAAAAAAAAAAAGGCCAAGCTACTCAGTGTTTTGAACATTCAGCAGTGCTCTGAAAATCAAAGGAAAAGTCAGCAAGCAAGTTAAGCAGAGATTCCATTCTGAGGCGATTTTGAGAACAGTGTCAAAATGAAGCCAAAGAGATTTATCTAAGGCCTAGTCATAAAAGGACCTCAGTTCTCCACGACTGACAGCTTAAATCTTTTTTGCATATTATACTTACACTCTTACCACACTGCTCTACAGGCACAGAATGTTACAGCCCTTCCATTCAGCCGTGTGTTGGAACAGAACCAGAACTGTGAGGAGAGCTTGGGTAGTGCCATAACCACTCCTTGGCCCAACCTCAATAAAGACCTCTACTCAGGTGGCATCCATATTTGAATTCTTTACGTTCACCTGAGGAAGTCTATCTGATGGGTTCTAGACACAATTGCCATGTGCATTCCAGGAGGTATTTGTCAGGCAGAGTCTCGTCAAAATCATCGCTTTCAATACCTCAAAGCTTGCTTGGGAAACATCATTATGGAAAATTGCCTGACAGATAGAAAACCCAGCCATTCCTCTGCATACTCTAAAACCTTTCTTTGAAGTGGTCCAAGCCAGAGATCTTCATATCTAGACAGTCTCATTCAGTTCTCCCTTTCGATGAATTTTATTTATTTTGGTTTTAAAATGTATATATCTATAGTTCACTTTATTCTATAAAAATTTTAAGATACGAATTTTGTTGAACTGGAGACCAATACCATTGTTTATCTGAGGAACATGGGAAATGCCCATGTGAAACTATGAAACGCTTATCAAGGTACTGTTGAGAGTGATACTCATTAGATTTCAAAGTGTCCTCCTTAAGAAGACCCATTGGGAGAACTTCCCTGGTGGTCCAGTGGTTAAGACTCTTCTCTCCCAGTGTGGGGGGCACAGGTTCAATCCCTGGTCAGGGAACTAGAGCTGCAGGTTGTGCACAGCCTGTCCTAAGACACAAATAAATAAAGACTAAAGTTAACAAAAAGACGACCCGCTGGGGAAAAATGACCTCCTGCTTTGATACAAAGACATGTTGTACTTCTCTTCTTACGGACACTGACTCAGAATAGATGATGTTTCTCACTCGGCACAGAGGTGACTTGTGGCCTTTGTCCATCATACAGAACCTCACAGCATACATTTTGTGAATCCACTGCTAGAGTCATCATTCTTCACATATTTTGTCTGCATTCAAATATTTCCACCCTTTTACATTTTTGCGTTAGTCAATATAGAATGCTGAGTAAACACACCATGGGCTAGGGTAGCACAACTCCTGCCCACATATGGAGAGAGGCAAACATACCACATGGGGATTGGACAGGAATCCTACCCATGAAAACCCAGGAAGGAGTTTGAGCCTCTCTTCTTCCTATCTAGAAAGAGTACAAGAAAATCACAAGCCACTGTCACCTGCCAGGCCACCTCATCCAGGGAGGGTACCTTTCTGGGAATGCATTTTGGAGTGTCTTGTAATACCACTCAATTCCCTTGTATAATCATAAAATAAAATACTCAGCACTTTTAAAAAGTGAAAACAAGAAACTAGAGTTCATTATTAGGATGAAGCGTTTTCCTTCATTCCTGGGGTAGTATGGAGACAGCCTACTGCTCTGAAGGACAGTGCTGGCTTCCTCTGCCGGCCAATCCCTGCAGTAGAAGGAATCCAATGAGAAGACCGTGACAGAAGCCACCTCCTCTGGAATTCGCGGGGCAGGGGCTGGTTGAGGGCAGTGGGGAATAATCCTCACTATCCATCTAGAATGGGGGTAGCTTGCTCTAATTTCATTTGACTCTCCACCAGGACACCCCTCACTCTCTCAAGCGCTGATTGGCCGTTAACTTCAGCCTCTCTCCTTAACTGCTCTGATTCTTTCTTTAACCCCACTAGTTTTGCTCATTGTCTCCAAGGTTCTACAACTCGCCTAGGCCACCAGGAGAATCCATGCCTTCTCCACAGCCACTCCCTTGAGCTAAGGCGAACAACTTTTCCTGGTGTTAAAACATAAAACCTCACATCTGGAAACCTCTCAGTCCTAGGGAAACAGGATAGTTGGTTATTCCCAGTCTGCGGTGAGCACCCGGCAAACTGAGGGCAGGAACGGAAACTTGTTTATTTTATTTCTTATCTGTTATACAACTTGTAAAAAGACAGCACTGTGAGCAAATATCACAGAACTAAGTTATCTGAGTATATGTGAGCGAGAGAAGCGATATCCATAAATTTAAATCTCATTCTCCTCGCCTGTCACCCTGTGTCCTTCAGAAATGCCGCGGCTGCCTTTTACCACTCTTTGCTCAAGTAATATAACTTTTAAACTGGCCCAAGGAAAATGACGTAGGACAGTATATCATCTATCTAAAAATAAACAATGAATTCTAAATCCAAACAGAAATGATTTTCAGATAATCCGGTTTTATCACATCTATATCTCTTTCCTCTCCCTTTTGTGGAAGTAACAAGAACAACCCATGACTCTATGTCAGAAGACAAAGGGAAAAACAAAACTCTGTTCCCAGGAAGACCTGATTTTATAAACCAGGAGGTGACCAAATTTCCAAAACATCATTGTCATAACCATGCACCAACAGGAAGGGGACTCTAGAAGTACAAACAATCAATATACACAATAGGACTCGCCCATCCTAAATTAGTCACTGATCCTTTATGCATCTCTGAATTCACTCAGTCTCAGAAAATGTGCACATAAAGACTTATGTTATGGTCTCAGTTGTTCATTTTTGTGCAATCTACAGGGCAACCTATCCATATATGTTCTTCTGGTTTAGTTGCTAAGTCGGGTCTGACTCTTGCGACCCCATGGACTGTAGCCCACACCAGGGTCCTCTGTCTGTAGGATTCTCCATGCGAGAATACTGGATTGGATTGCCATTTCCTACTCCAGAGGATCTTCCTGACCCAGAAATCGAACCCCGGGTCTCTTGCATTGCAGGCAGATTCTTTACTGACTAAGCTACCAGGGAAGCCCATGAAGAATATTTCCTTAACTGTTTCAATAAAAATAAATTAATGCATAATCATTTCAAAGCTCTGACTTTTAAGTTTCCATGCTTGTTGATATACTGGAGAAAAGACATACTTAGTGGACATCAGAATAGAGAGCCAAATTAACTTGATGAAGCATACCTACAGTTCTGCATCCAATTCTGGAGGTAATAAAATCATTCTGTCATGTCTGATGGATGCTTGAACAGATTTTCAGATTTTGAAAGTCTCAAGTTAAGCTTCTAGTTTATTCCACTAAATCTCCAAGGCTTTGTAAAAAATGATCTCTCATATCTTCATTGCAAGACTTGAGTATGAAACTCTCCAGCAGGAAAACATCCTTAGAGCCAGGTATATTTTATAATCAATTATGTGTCCGCATTGCCTGAATATAGGAGACCAATGCTGAAGCTGCCTGAAAATAAACAATAGGAAAACTGGTAGCCAGTGGGAAAGCCCCAGAGATGGGACACCAATTTACTACAGACATTTTGATGAAACAGGAAAGTTATTTGTCTTAAAGGAAAACTAGAGTCAGACATGGCAAATCTATTGGCATTAAAACCTAAAACTTTGCCTATTTTAAAAGAACCACACATTTTTAAAAACAGATGTTACTTTTTAGAGTATTTTTAGGTTTTTAGAGGAGAGAGAGAGAATTCCCATATGTCCTTTCCCCCTGCTGCTACTAAGTCGCTTCAGTCGTGTCCAACTCTGTACAACCCCATAGATGGTAGCCCACCAGGCTCCCCCGTCCCTGAGATTCTTCAGGCAAGAACACTGGAGTGGGTTGCCATTTCCTTCTCCAATGCATGAAAGTGAAAAGTGAAAGTGAAGTCACTGAGTCATGTCCAGCTCTCAGCGACCCCATGGACTGCAGCCTACCAGGCTTCTCTGTCCATGGGATCTTCCAGGCAAGAGTAACTGGAGGGGGTGCCATCACCTTCTCCGGTCCCTTCCCCCTACATATATGCAATTTCCCCACAAGTACTGCACAATAGAATGATAATGTATGTTGCCACTGATGTACCTGAACTAACACATCCTCATCACCCAGGTCCATAGACTACATACATACATACTACATAAATAGACTACATACATACATACTACATACAGGTTTGGACAAATGTATAACATGTATGCACTATTGTANTTCTCTGTCCATGGGATCTTCCAGGCAAGAGTAACTGGAGGGGGTGCCATCACCTTCTCCGGTCCCTTCCCCCTACATATATGCAATTTCCCCACAAGTACTGCACAATAGAATGATAATGTATGTTGCCACTGATGTACCTGAACTAACACATCCTCATCACCCAGGTCCATAGACTACATACATACATACTACATAAATAGACTACATACATACATACTACATACAGGTTTGGACAAATGTATAACATGTATGCACTATTGTAGAATCATACCGAATAGTGTCACTGTCCTAAATTCCTCTGTGCTTCAACCATTTCTCTCTCTCAATCATTGGCAACCTCTGATCCTTTTACTGATTCTACAGTGTTGCTTTTCTCCAAAATATCATCCTTCATATGTAGGCTTTTCAGATTGGTTTCTTTCACTTGGTAATATGCATTTAAGTTTCCTCCACATTGTTTCATGGCTTGATAGTCCATTTCTTTGGAATCACACATATTTTTTATTTGACTTTCTTTCATAACTTAACTGTGGTTTCCATAGTTGCAGGAAGAGTTTCCATTTTACAAATTGGTAAACATAACATATTGGAGTAGGTAAGCCCTGGACTTAAGAGACAGCAGTCATTTGTTTAGCTCTGCAATTTACTAGAATGAGAACTTAGAGAAGTCCCTTAACCACTGAGGAGAGTGAAGACTGGACATAAATAGGTTTAATTGTCTGTGAGGAAACTTGGCTTAAGGTTGTGCCTGAAAGGGGTGTCCCTGAATGAGTGATGACCCACTGACCCAGCTGTAAAATGAACACACATAAGAACCCGGGAGTTATTAAGTTTGAGGAAATCAAAATCATAAATAAAGATCATAAAACTGCTATTGAATTCTACAACAAATTCCAGTTACCCCCACACAGTGGAACAAAATGTAGCCAATGAAAATCATGATTTAGGGTATGGGACATTTTACTAACAGGGGATAACTCTCATAAATAATCCCAGGGGGAACAGAGATACAAAGATGCATACCCAGAATTTTACTAAATCTGTTGCCCATCAGTTCAGTTCAGTCACTGAGTTGTGTCCAACTCTTTGCAACCCTATGAATTGCAGCACACCAGTCCTCCCTGTCCATCACCAACTCCCAAAATTCACCCAAACTCACACCCATCGAGTCAGTGATGCCATCCAGCCATCTCATCCTCTGTGGTCCCCTTTTCCTTCTGCCCCCAATCCCTCCCATCATCAGAGTCTTTTCCAATGAGTCAACTCGTCGCATGAGGTGGCCAAAGTACTGGAGTTTCAGCTTCAGCATCATTCCTTCCAAAGAATACCCAGGACTGATCTTTAGAATGGACTGGTTGGATCTCCTTGCACTCCAAGGGACTCTCAAGAGTCTTCTCCAACACCACAGTTCAAAAGCATCAATTCTTCAGTGCTCAGCTTTCTTCACAGTCCAACTCTCACATCCATACGTGACTACTGGAAAAACCATACCCTTAACTAGATGGACCTTAGTCAGCAAAGTAATGTCTCTGCTTTTGAATATGCTATCTAGGTTGGTCATAATTTTTCTTCCAAGGAGTAAGTGTCTTTTAATTTCATGGCTGCAATCACCATCTGCAGTGATTCTGGAGCCCCCAAAAAATAAAGTCTGACACTGTTTCCACTGTTTCCCCATCTATTATCCATGAAGTGATGGGACCAGATGCCATGATCTTCATTTTCTGAATGTTGAGCTTTAAGCCAACTTTTTCACTTTCCTCTTTCACTTTCATCAAGAGGCTTTTTAGTTCCTCTTCACTTTCCGCCATAAGGGTGGTGTCATCTGCATATCTGAGGTTACTGATATTTCTCCCAGCATTCTAGATTCCAGCTTGTGCTTCTTCCAGCCCAGCATTTCTCATGATGTACTCTGCCTATAAGTTAAACAGGGGGTCATAAACAAAGGCAGCTAAAGAAATATACCAAAATGTTTATCAGTGCTTATCTCTGGTTAATAATTGTACTACCCAGGGTTTCAGCAGAAAAGAGATGAAACTCTTAAACTAAATAATTTAAGGAGAGTGGAGCATATATTAAGGGACTATTAGCAAGATCTGGGGCAGAATGGTACAGGCTTCCAGAGCAGACCCCATTCCCAGCCTACATGATAGGAGCTGGAGGAGGAGGTGGTTTCCTGAACATATAGAGAGAATTCTATAAAGAAGGCTGCTTGGTAGGAGCTGTGCCCTTCAATCAAGGTGCACAGCCAGCTGGCGGCAACCCTGCAGGGAGGAAATAAATAACCCAGCTTCATTCAACACTGGCAAAACCCAAGGGGGAGTCAGAAGGCAATGTGGTCAGGCTCCTAGGCACTCAGTAGCATGAAGAAGGATGGCTCTAGAGAAACAGAATGATTTAATTCTTTTTTCTAAAATTTGAATTTTCTATGTTTTCTCTAATGAGTCTGTAAAATGTGTATTCCATAGCTTTACTCTTTTTTTTTTTTTTTTTTTT
>SJYA01002268.1:677531-708490 GCA_006410615.1 Neotragus moschatus | reverse complement strand
TTTTTTTTTTTTTTTTTTTTGCACCTGTAGTATTTCAAGTTTGTCATTCTTTGCAATGGTTTGGATTAAAAAAAATAAAACAGGGGTATGGGTCAAGAAAGATTGAAAATAAATAAGAGGGAAAATAAAAAATTACAGAAAGCTAACAATGAAGAGTGATACAGAGAAATATAAAAGACACACTTGGTGGTTAAAGAAAATAGATGTCTGAGTGTTCCTGCGCCAGTTCCACGCATCTTATGCTCTTTAAGGACTAATAGTCATAGAAGTAATAGTAATTTTTTGCATTGATTTATTTTTTTAAATTTTATTAGAATAATAGTAATTTTTAAGAGAACATTTAAGAGATCTTCCGGCATCTGCTTTGACATACACAGTCAGCCCTGAATGAAAACACCATTTCAGAGCTGCCATGGTCCTTTTTCAGTATTCTGAAACCATTTTGTCTTCTCCTGTCTCTGATCTAAACACATTTGCTTTCAAACCCCAAACGGTCATTTTGCAAGTGGACCAGATCAAGTGCAATCCAAACCTAGCATATCTTACAGATGGGGCCAGTTTCAGTATCAGCAGATGTCAAAGCAGATGTATCAGCAAATCGTCACTGGCTAATGGCAAGCAGATGAAGTCAGGAATAAGTTGTGGGGTCTCCACTTCCTCAGAGTTCAGTTCTGTAAGCTAACACTGTTTTTCAAAACTCCCCACTGGGCATCCAGACGCCTGTGCCGATTCAGTAAAGGGCAATGAACAATCTAGGAGCCTGGTCCCCTGCAAGGATTCCCTAATGGAGGCACAGCTCCACATGGCTTCATCTGTGTGAGGCAGGCGGGGTCACCTGAGTTCATTTCTCCCATCACAGTCTGGTCTGTGGCTGCTCCCTTAGCAACCCTGTGGCTGCTGCCAGCAGTCATGGGAACAGGAGTTATGACCTTTGCCTCAAACTGCAAGCCTGAAAACAAAAGCCACAGCACCTCCAGCCTTGGCAACATCTAATTTACGTCTGAGTTGCTTGGCTGTAGATTTCAGACCCAAGGCAGCCCCTGAGTGAGGTAGGTAGGGGCTAGTCCATTAAAAGGGTGGTGGGAGAGCCAGGAAGTCTAAAGCAGATGTCCAAACCTAATCGAGTAGAAATCTAAGGGCAGACACAATCAATGCTAGTTTTGGCAGGCCTGTGGCTCTTTAATTAAACAGACCCCTGACCTGACTTTACAATCAATGCTAGAGAAGTGAGGGTGGTTCTGAACAAGCAAAAGCATGTCTGAATTGCAAAACTTCAAATAAACTGTGGAAACTATCAGAATGGAGTGTTAGCTGATAGGTACCTCTAGAGATTTCAAGNTGGCTCTTTAATTAAACAGACCCCTGACCTGACTTTACAATCAATGCTAGAGAAGTGAGGGTGGTTCTGAACAAGCAAAAGCATGTCTGAATTGCAAAACTTCAAATAAACTGTGGAAACTATCAGAATGGAGTGTTAGCTGATAGGTACCTCTAGAGATTTCAAGCCACTAGGATTTTCTACAAATAGTTGATTTAAGAGAAGCTGGGGAAGCACACTGTATAAGAGTTTCCCTAGTGCAACCTAACTTTCCTATTAAGGAAAACAACTTTAGTAATTTGCAATGAACCATTTATATGCAATCAAGAGTTAGTCTTCTCTTCAATGGCATATAAAAATAGAAAGCATAAATGTCAGAGCTGGAAGAGACTCTAGATAGCACTATTTTTACTTTGTTAAGCAAAGCAACCCCTTTTTAAAGAGATAAATCTTGCATACAACCTGAACATACCTAGAAGAGATGAGAGAAATGTTTATCGATATAAACGTGTAAGTTCACATTTCTGTCCAACGCTGCAAGTTTAGTCACTATGAACAAAGAGGTTTTTTGGATGAACGTGATCAGGATTTTGAGAGACGACTTGAAGACTTGTATCAATTTTAGAATTTAAAGGGGTTTTTTGGTATTTTCTTTACAACTGCTTTTGAAGGTGATGACAACGATTCTCACAGATAAATTGCTGCTGGTGGTGAGGATGTTTTTGTAACCGCATTTTTTTTTTCTGCAACCATAGGGCATTTTACTGAATAAAGCAAATGAAATTTCATTCCGAAGTCTTCACTGAAGCAAGTTAACACTGGCAATGTTTTAAGAAGCTATAGTCTCCAAAGAGTTAAAATATATTTTTTAAAAGACTGTGATAAAGATAGCTAGCTGGACTCTTAACAAAAATCATCTCTTTCCTTTCCTTCCTGGGTACACAGTTCAGCCATGTTTTCCAGCCTTCTTTGTAGTTATTTGTCTGAGATTTACCTAGCGAAATATGAGCAGAGCTGATACACACCACTCCCAGACTCTGCACCTGCAGACTTGTCACAGGTAACCCTCCAACCCTTTCCTTGACAGCCTGCTGGCTGGAAAGGACTCCAAGGATCCAGTGAGGAGGATGAGGCCACAGATGGAGGAAGCCTGGGCTTTCCAAGGACCATGTAGAAGGCCCCTTGCAGACCCGGAACAGTTTACTAGATTTGGAAGAGCAAGGACTAAACTTTAACTGTGTTAGGCAAGTAAGGTTTAGAACCTTGTTATGACAGCCAGCATTATTTACTCTTAAGATATAGTGGTTAATGTAAATATGAAAATATTATTTGAACCAAATATTCACAGGACTGCTGAAGGACCTATCTAGAAGCCATGGTTTGAGAATTAGAACTTTGACCCAAATTTCTGTAGAAAGGTATGTTTCCTGTGGTACAGAACAAAAACAACCCTTATTTAAAGCCACCAAAACATCAGGAGGGCTTTTAGTAACTGGTGAGGACACTAATACGATCAAGATAGCTTCCCTTTTTGTGCAGTGCTGTGGGAGACTCAAGGCTCCGTTCCCTCTCAGCCTGAATCATTATCATCCTGGCACACCTTCATAAATCTCAGAGGACTCACCTTCCATACCTGCCATACTTGGGGCCTAAGGTAGAGCAGGACTTCTTTCTTCTAAAAGATTCCTATAACAGAGGGACACCTGCTCTGCTGTACTACTCTCAGCGAGTTAGCCACAATAAGACAGGAAGCTGGAGATAGCAAAAGACCAGCAAACTCAAAGAAGATTAACCTTCAAATTCCACACTCACTTCTTTAAACCATCTTATTGAGGCACGGCCTGCCTGTCTGGTAAGTCACTTCAGTTGTGTCCGACTCCTGGTGACGCTATGGACTGTAGCCTGCCAGGCCCCTCTGTCCATGGGATTTTCCTGGCAAGAATACTGTAGTGGGTTGCCAGGCCCTCCACCAGGAAATTTTCCTGGTACACAAAAAGCTGTATGTATTTAATGTATACACGTTGTTGAGTTTAGAAATAAATATAAAACCATGAAAAGAATCACTACAGTCTATGCCAGAAACCTATCCATGACCTCTAAAAGTTTCCTCCCAACATCTTATGTTTTATATGTATGGACTGTTGTTTTGTTTAGTTGTTCAGAGATGTCTGACTCTTTTGCAACCCCATGGACCATAGCCTGCCGGGTTCCTCTGTCCATGGGATTCTCCAGGCAAGAATACTGCAGTGGGTTGCCATTTCCTTCTCCAATATATATGGATAAGAACAATTAATGTAAAATCTTCCCTATTAGCAAATATTTCCATGTACAATACAGTATTGTTAACTATAGACACTGTGCCGTACAATAGATCTCCAGGACTTATTCATCTTGCATAATTTGAACTTTGTACCCAAAGCCCCTCAGTTAGAGAGCGAGGAAGAGAGGAGTTCACTCTAATTTTTGTTTCTNTGGGATTCTCCAGGCAAGAATACTGCAGTGGGTTGCCATTTCCTTCTCCAATATATATGGATAAGAACAATTAATGTAAAATCTTCCCTATTAGCAAATATTTCCATGTACAATACAGTATTGTTAACTATAGACACTGTGCCGTACAATAGATCTCCAGGACTTATTCATCTTGCATAATTTGAACTTTGTACCCAAAGCCCCTCAGTTAGAGAGCGAGGAAGAGAGGAGTTCACTCTAATTTTTGTTTCTGAAATAACTCTAGCTGAGAAAAAAATTAGAACTCCCATACTCCCCATTTTCCAATCCTCAGTTATATGAAGGGCTAGGAATCTAGATTTTTAACTTTGCTTAGTGCTATTTTTTCCCTATAAAATCAGAAAAAGCCTTTACCAAGAATTGTACAAAGGTAGCAGGATACAAGAAATCTATTATATGTCTTTATACTAACAATGAAATATCAGAAAGGGAAAGTAAAGAAAATTCCCTTTAAAATCTGATTTAAAAAATACTTCAGAATAAATCTAACCTAGGAGCTGAAAGATGTAAACACTGAGAACTATAAAACATTGATAAAGGAAATTGAAAATAGTTTAAATAAATGGAATGATATCCCATGCTCTTGGATTGAAAGAATTAATATGTTTAAAATGGCCATACTATCCAAAGCAATCTATAGATTTAATGCAATCTCTATCAAATAACCCATGACACTTTTCACAGAAGTAGAACAAATTTCATACCATTTATATGGAACTATAAAAGACCCAGAATTGCAAAAGCAATCCTGGGGGAAAAGAACAACACTGGAGGCATAACCCTCCCAGATTTCAGACAATACAACAAAGCAACAGTAATCAAAACAGCTTGGTTTTGGCACAAAAACAGACATGTGGGTCAATGGAACAGAATAGAGAGCCCAGAAACAAACCCACACATCTACAGGGAATTAATCTTCAGAAAAGGAGGCAAAAATATACAGTGGAGAAAAGACCATCTCTTCAGCAAGTGGTGTTGGAAAAGCTGAACAGCCTCATGCAAATCAGTGAAGTTAGAATGCACCCTCATACCTGACACAAAAATAAACTCAAAATGGCTTAACAACTTAAATACAAGACATGACACCATAAAACTTCTAAAAGAGAACATAGGCAAAAGATTCTCTGTCATAAATCATAGCAATGTTTTCTTGGTTCAGTCTCCCAAGGTAATAGAAGTAAAAGCAAAAATAAATAATTGGGACCTATAGGCTTTTGCATAGCAAAGGAAACCATAAATAAAATGAAAAGACAACCCACAGACTGGGAGAAAATATTTGCAAACAATGTGACCAACAGGGCTTAATTTCCAAAATATAAAAACAGCTGTTAAAATTCAATAATGAAAAACAACCCAATCAAAAAATGGGGAAAAGACCTAAACAGACATTTATCCAAAGAAGATACACAGCATGGCCAGTAGGTACATGAAAAGATGTTTGACATTGCTAACTATTAATGTAAATAAAGCTGTAATAAGGTATTGCCTCACACCTGTCAGGATGACCGTCATTAAAATGTCTACAGATAAATGCTGGAGAGGGTGTGGAGAAAAGGGAACTCTCTTATACTCTTGGTGGGAAATTAGTTTGGTACAGGCACTATGGAGAACAGGATGGAGGCTCCTCAAATTAAAAATAGACTCGTCATATGTTCCAGCAACCCCTCTTCTGGGCATATATCCAAAAAAACCTGTAACTCGAAGATATATGCACCCCAGTATTCATGGCAGCCCTATTTATAATAGCCAGGACACGAAAGCAACCTAAATGTCCATCAAAGATGAATGTATAAAGAAGATATGATATATTTACACAATGGAATAGTATTTAACCATAAAGAATGAAATAATGCCATTTTCAGCAACATGGATAGATCTAGAGATTGTCATGCTAAGTGAAATAAACCAGAAGGAGAAAGACTAATACCATAAGATATCACTTACATGTGAAAACTAAAATATGATACAAATGAACTTATTTACAAAGTAGAAACAGACAGACATAGAAAACAAACTTATTATTACCAAAAAGGGGTTGAGGGGGAATAAATTAGGAATTGGGGATTAGTAGATACAATCTACTATATATAAAATAGATAATCAACAAGGTCCTACTGTATAGCACAGAAAACTATATTTAATATCCTATAACAAATCATAAGGGAAAAGAATTATGAAAAAATAAATATAACAGAATGTTTTCCCTATATACCTGAAACTAACACAATATTTTAAATCAACTATGTGTGTGTGTATGTGTGGGTGTTAGTCACTCAATCTTGTCTGACTCTTTGCAACCCTATGGACTGTAGCCTACCACGCTTCTCTGTCTACGGAATTCTCTAGGCAAGAACACTGGAGTGGGTAGCCATTCCTTTCTCTAGAGGATCTTCCTGACCAAGGAACCAAACTCAGGTCTCCCGAATTGCAAGCAGATTCTTTACCGTCTAAGCCACCAAGGATATCCCAAATCAACTATACCTCAATCTGTACATACTTGTACAGATATACCAATGGCCATCTCAGCTAGAACACCTTCCAACTCAGGGCTTTCTCTTGGGCATTTCTTGGGATAATCCTTTGTTATCCCACCAGAATTTCTGCCTTGAAAATTTTTTTCTGGTTTAAACAGAAAAGGCAGTATGAATACATCTTCCTCCTCCAAACCTTCTCCCTATGTAAGGTTTATTAAAAAAAAAAATAATGGTTTCAGAGGGAAGGAAAGGGCAGAACAACCCAACCAAACACACACAAGCATTAACACTCCTCAACTATCCTCAACTCAGAAATAAAGCACTGTTGATTGAGCTCATTCCAGAAAATCCTAATATGTACTGAAAGGAAACAATATCAAGAGAGAAGAAATGCCTAGGAGAACAGATTGTGATGAGATTCACTGCTGTGTGCACTGGCAAAAGCAACTTAACCAGACAAACACCAGCCTATAAATAATGGCAGTTATTCCCAAGAAAGTGTCACCACTTTCTGTAGTGGACTGGTTTTCTTTATTTGGCTATCATTATTTTCCAAAGGTCTTGTTATTACATTTAGAAAGAAAACAGAAGATAGAATTGAGCAGGGACCATTATGGTAATAGCTGCTCTGAATCCAGCCTTGAAGACCGGTCCACAGAGTTAGTCACCTCCTCCGCCCCTCCAGTTAAAACATCCCTCTCAGTAGAAAAAAAGGATGCAATTTTTAGCCACTATATATATATATATATATATATATATGCGCTATTGTGACTTAAAAAAAGCACTAATTAGCTATCTGGGGAGAAAGAAGTTCTGTTGTAGAATCATGAAGGACTGTTAAAAGCTCAATATGTGAATATATTATAAATGCAGAAGGAGGCAAGAAGGTGAAACAAACACTAAATGCCACAGAAAAGTAATTTGCAAATATTTCTTTGTGATAAAATTAATGCTTCTTTTTTTTTAAAAAAGTTGTTCTTTGATGGTATAAATAACTGGAAATGCAAAACAAAGACATTCCCAGAGAAGAGATTTTTAAATGCTAAATAAACAAGCAGTTTTTATATAATATGAAAGTTAACACTGAGAAAAAAGAAGAGAAAGGACAAATGTAGTAAGTAGGAAATTTTTTCTTTGAAATATTGAGATGAAAATCCTTTCCTGTAATTTCTACATAATACAAATTACATGTAAACAATATTTATGATAATTAATATATCTTTATTTACTTTTAGGAAACACAGCCCAATATTCATAGTCCATTTGCCTTCTGGAAAGTCTATTGGGAGGAAATGTTATACCCACCCAAAGCCTCGCAACCTGTTACCCCTTTTAACCCTGAATATCACACTTTACTGACTGAAAACAGACTCTGTCACAAAACAGCTTAGTTATAAGATTTCTAAATGCTTCCAGAAAATCTAGGGGATGATATTTTCAAGTTAATATCTTTATAAATTTGGTGTTAAAATGTTACTGAAAAGTATACATCATATTTTGACTTTCCCTAAATACATTCACAAAATAAAATTAAATGTATGATTTCTTATAACCTTCTAGGAGTATATTCCCATCCCAGAATCACAGTAAACAATGGCACATAGGATAACCATCTCCTAAAATGACAGACGCAAAGCTCTAATAGAAACTTTATTCTCAAAGCAGGTTTATCTAGGATCCCAGCACCAGATCATTCAAGGCCTAAGGAAATTGAAGTTTGGTTAGTAGGTTTTTGTTATACCTGTCTTATTGTTCATCAATCATTCCTGGGTGACACTTCACTTAACAAATATTTACTGCACCCTTTCTATATGTAAGGTGCTCTTTTAGGCACTGAGGTTAGGGCAGTGAACAGTGTCCACCACATCCCTTCTGTCCCAAAGTTTACAATCTAAACAAGAAGTAAGGCTGGAGAGAGGACAAGGAAACATTTTGAACTGGAGGCACTACTGGTGTTTGAGGCCAGACTATTATTTGTGCTGTAAGCTTATCCTTTAGTTGCAAGGAGCATATTATCACTAAAAGCTGCCTGAAAAATTCCATGGACAGAGGAGCCTGGCAGACTACAGTCCATGGGGCTGCAGAGTGGGATAGGCCTGAGTGAGCATGCACACACACGCTACTAAAAGCCAAGAACACTCATGTACACCTGAGATGGAAAAAAATAAAAAAATAAAAATTAATAAAAATTAAAAAAATAAAATAAAAATAAAAGCCAAGAACAGCTCCTAGTCAATGGTGATAACTAAAAACATCGCTCCACATTTCCCAATCTTTCTAGGGGTAAGAGATGACTTCAGAAGTGCTTGGATGAAGAAAAGAAGCTTTCTGTGTAAGATACGAACTCTCCAATCTGGGAAGATTTTCCAAATTCAAGACAACCTAGGAAATCAGAAGCAATCCTAATAGAGGTTGACCCTAAAAGAAAGGAAGTGTTTAACTGCCAAAGTTATTTAGAATTTCCTAGCATTTCTTATTCATTCTGCCCTTGTGCTCCATCTCAGGAATTGAGAGGAAGGGCAAAAAGACCAACCTCCAGTCTAGGAACTCCTGAAAAATAATAGATAAGTAAAAATTCTGTTTGGGACTTGTATTTGCTTTTTTGGGTACAATCTGTTTATTTGTAGCAATACTAACATGCTTTGAAGCAAAAGAGTGATGCTTTGGAATAGAAGAAAAAGTTTTAGCAACTAGATCTCTAAAAGAGCGTATTGTAAACCACTTTGATTCATTTAATTCTTAAAAGCTATTTATTATAAACACTGCTGAACTAGAAGTTTTATGTGTCCATTCCTCAAAGTTTTAGAGTTAGTAAGCTAATGTTGGAGAAGGCAATGGCACCCGACTCCAGTACTCTTGCCTGGAAAATCCCATGGACAGAGGAGCCTGGGAGACTGCAGTCCATGGGGTCCCTGAGGGTTGGACACAACTGAGCGACTTCACTTTCACTTTTCACTTTCATGCATTGGAGAAGGAAATGGCAGCCCACTCCAGTGTTCTTGCCTGGAGAATCCCAGGACAGGGGAGCCTGGTGGGCTGCCGTCTATAGGGTCTCACAGAGTCGGACACAACTGAAGTGACTTAGCAGCAGCAGCAAGCTAATATTTGCTCTTTTGATAAGTGACTTTCAAATACAATATCCTGAAATTCAGACTCTCAGGCATATATTCATTTGAACATTTGTGAATTAATTTATTTGTTAGTGAAAGGAGTTCAGTTCAGTTCAGTCGCTCAGTCGTGTCTGACTCTTTGCGACCCCATGAATCACAGCATGCCAGGCCTCCCTGTCTACTACCAACCCACGGAGTTCACTCAGACTCACGCCTATCGAGTCAGTGATGCCATCCAGCCATCTCATCCTCTGCGGTCCCCTTCTCCTCCTTCCCCCAAATCCTTCCCAGCATCAAAGTCCTTTCCAATGAGTCAACTCTTCGCATGAGGTAGCCAAAGCGCATGAGCTTCAGCTTTAGCATCATTCCTTCCAAAGAAATCCCAAGGCTGATCTCCTTCAGAATGGACTGGTNGGTCACTAGTAAAGAATTTTATAATAGTGACAATTGATTTGGAAAGACAGCCTTCTGACTGATCCTTAAGTCACTGAATACCTGAACATACAAGACCTTCAAGAGTCCTGCTACGTGGGACCTCTAATCTTTAATGCTGAAACATCTAGAGCCAGTTGGTTCTAGGGATGTGGAAACAGAGATGACCTTCAGTTCAGTTCAGTTCAGTTCAGTCCCTAAGTCATGTCCAACTCTTTGTGACCCCATGAATTGCAGCACACCAGGCCTCCCTGTCCATCCCCAACCCCAGAGTTCACTCAGACTCACGTCCATCAAGTCAGCGATGTCATCCAGCCATCTCATCTTCTGTCGTCCCCTTCTTCTCCTGCCCTCAATTCCTCCCAGCATCAGAGTCTTTTCCAATGAATCAACTCTTTGCATGAGGTGGCCAAAGTACTGGAGTTTCAGCTNATTGCAGCACACCAGGCCTCCCTGTCCATCCCCAACCCCAGAGTTCACTCAGACTCACGTCCATCAAGTCAGCGATGTCATCCAGCCATCTCATCTTCTGTCGTCCCCTTCTTCTCCTGCCCTCAATTCCTCCCAGCATCAGAGTCTTTTCCAATGAATCAACTCTTTGCATGAGGTGGCCAAAGTACTGGAGTTTCAGCTTTAGCATCATTCCTCCCAAAGAAATCCCAGGGCTGACTGCCTTCAGAATGGACTGGTTGGATCTCCTTGCAGTCCAAGGGACTCTCAAGAGTCTTCTCCAACACCACAATTCAAAAGTATCAATTCTTCGGCGCTCAGCCTTCTTCACAGTCCAACTCTCACATCCATACCATTGCCAAGAAAATGCACTGGTCATAGCAAACACCCTCTTCCAACAACACAAGAGAAGACTCTACACACGGACATCACCAGATGGTCAACACTGAAATCAATTTGATTATATTCTCTGCAGCCAAAGATAGGGAAGCTCAATACAGTCAACATAAACAAGAACAAGAGATGACTGTGGCTCAGATCATGAACTCCTTATAACCAATTCAGACTGAAACTGAAGACAGTAGGGAAAACTGCTACACCATTCAGGTATGACTTAAATCAAAGACTTTATGATTATACAGTGGAAGTGAGAAATAGATTTAAGGGCCTAGATCTGATAGATAGAGTGCCTAGTGAACTATTGAATGAAGTTCGTTACATTGTACAGGAGACAGGGATCAAGACCATCCTCATGGAAAAGAAATACAGAAAAGCAAAATGGTTGTCTGGGGAAGCTTTACAAATAGCTGTGAAAAGAAGAGAAGTGAAAAGAAAAGGAGAAAAGGAAAGATATAATCATCTGAATGCTGAGTTCCAAAGAATAGCAAGAAGAGATAAGAAAGCCTTCCTCAGCGATCTATGCAAAGAAATAGAGGAANTTGATATTTCTCCCGGCAATCTTGATTCCAGCTTGTGTTTCTTCCAGCCCAGCGTTTCTCATGATGTATTCTCCATATAAGTTAAATAAGCAGGGTGAGAATATACAGCCTTGACGTCCTCCTTTTCCTACAGACCAGTCTGTTGTCCCATGTCCAGCTCTAACTGTTGCTTCCTGATCTGCATACAGATTTCTCAAGAGGCAGGTCAGGTGGTCTGGTATTCCCATCTCTTGACATATAGGTAAATTTGTTCTTAAATGCACTCTTCTAATGAATAAAAAGGGTTATTTGTATTTAGGAAGTTCATTTGGTTTTGGTTTGCTTTTGAAGGTTTGTTTTGCTAAGTGAAACATCTAGAGTACTGCAGTGGTTTCAAAAGGCTTCCCACAATTTCTTTGATGCTCGTCTCTTGAAGAAGTGAAGCTTAATTCCCACCCCCTTGAGTGTGGACTGGACTTAATGACTCACATCTACTGCATAGCATATGGCAAAAGTGTATATCTTCCTCAACTAGATCATAAAGGATGTTGTGGCTTCCTTATTATTTATTTGTCTCGGGTCAATCATTCTGCGGGAAGCCAGATGACGTGTGATGAGGATACTCGAGCAGATCTATGGAGAGATCTACCTGGTGAGGAATACTCCTGCCAGCAGTTGTGTGAGCAAGTCATCTTAGAAAAAGATCCTCCAGTCCCAGTCACACCTTCGGATGACTGCAGCTCCTGCTGACATCTTGAGTCAAACCTCATCAGACACTGAGCCAGAACCATCTAGCTAAGCTACTCTCAAATTCAGACCCACAGATAACTGTGAACTAAAAATGATTGTTGTTGTAAACTGCTATGTTTAGAGGCAATTTGTTTCTCATCAGTAGATAAGTCGTGCAAGTTTGTACTCTGATCATCAGGTCTAAATAAAAACCTAAAGTCCAAGGCTATTTTTAACTCTCCACATCACAAACAAGTGTAACTCAGAAGTCAGTATTAGCATCTGCTGTTCGGATATCTAGATCTAATTGACTCTGCTCAGAACCCTGTGAGTTCCATAGCTGTGGACTCCAAACTCCACTCTGTGGCATCATTCTGGACACAGTACTGACCCTTGCTTTCTAGATCTCTTTTTCCACCTAACCAGAGATTACCAAGACCTTCTTTCCAAAGAAATACAGTGTCCTATATTTATTTGGAAAGGAATTGAGGTAAGTACAAATTTCTCTATTTTATCATTCAGTATTTTATTAAAGTTTAATGCATGAACTTATAAACTCTGAACCAGACTAATATCAACATATCCTAAAGTACCAGACGCATTTAGTGGAATAACACTCCCATGCCACAAATTTTTAATCCGTGTGATAGACAGCTTCTAAAATGGCTGTTAATGATCCCCACTTCCTGGTACTCATGCCCTGGTATAATTCCCTCCCCTGAGTGTGGAAAAGACCCAGTGATTTGCTTCCTACAAACAAAATGTCATGAAAGTGATAGGCTGTCACTTCTGAGATGAAGTTGCAGAAAGACTCTGGCTTCTATCTTGCTTATCCTCTCCTGTTCTCTCACTTGCTCATCTGATGAAGGCCAGCTGCCATACTGTGAACTTCCCTGTGCCAAGGTGTACGTGGCAAGGGGTAGAGGGAGACCTTCAGATACAACCAATAGTAGCAGAGCTGATTGCTACCCAGCAGTCAGTCTAACAGCTCACAAAGAGCTAAATCCTTCCAATAACCACATGGGTGAGCCTGAAAGCACACTCTCCCCTTGTCATACCTCGAGACAACTTCAGCCCCTTGGCTGTAGTCTGGCCCCCTAAGGTGTAAGGATTATAAATGGTTGTTATTTAAGCTGTTAAATTTGGAAGTAATTGTTATGCAGCAATAGATAACTAATAGAATATGGGGAAGAGAAGAGCTTTAAGATATAAACCATAAAGTACATGACAGTTAAGCGTCTCTAGAGTATACCTAGCACTGTTGGCACAAAGTGCTAAATAAGTACTGAATAAGACTTAGTAATGCCAAAGCCTAGATTACTGGGTGCAAATTTACCCAGGTATAACATGTGTTTTTTCCCTATGGTAGTTTTCCAGATTCATCTTTGTTGTCCTCAAGAGACTGAAATGAGACTATAAACACGGTTCTAGGGTCTTAATGTGCTTTTCTGAAAAATCAAATAGTGAGGAGTGGCCAAGATGGCAGAGTAGAAAGACCCTGAGATCACCTCCTCCAACAGATACACCAAAATTACAACTCTTCATAGAGCAACTATTGAAGAGAAAGACAAGAAGATTAGCAGAAAAGATCTCCCTCAACTAAAGGTATAAAGAAGAAACCACAACGAGATAAGTATAAGGGCAGAGAGGAGATGTCGCCAAGACCCATGTCACTGAGTGGGCAACCAACCAACGGGATGATGATCCCTCACAGGAAGTGAGGAATCTGATCTCCACATCGGGCTCCCCAGCCCAGAGACCCTGCAGGAGGAGGATGAGTGCCTAGAATGCTTGGCTTTGTTTGGCCAGGAGGGCTTACTTTTGGGATAACCAAAGAGAAGTGGGAAATAGAGACTACACTCTTAAGGGGTCTACACAAAATCTCACATGCTCCAGGACTCAGAGCAGGAGCAGTAATTTAAAAGAAGCCAGGGTCAGAACCATCTTCTCATCTTAGAGAGCCTCCCAGAGAGGCAGGAGGCACCTGGAACTCACTCTGGGGACATGGACACTGGTGGTATCCATTTTGGGGAGCTTGTTTTTACCAAGAGGACATTGGTGCTGACAAGCACAATTCTGGAATTCCTTCTCTAGTTTATTAGCACTGAATCCAGTTCCATCCACCAGTTTGTTGACAACAGGACTTGTGCGCTTTAGGCCAAGCAACTAGCCAGTCAGGAACATGGCCACGCATACCAGCAGGCTAGCTGACTTAGACCCCCTGAGCCCACAGCCACTCCAGAATATGGCTCTGTTCACCAGAGGGCCCAACATCAAGCCCTGTACAACAGGGCACCAGCATTAGCCAAGAAATCCCAAAGCCCTGCATCCAGAAACCCAAAGATCCAGCTCAGCCCCTAGTGGGGTAGCCATGAGCTCCAAGAGCAGCCTCAGCCACCAGGGGCAGGCACCAGCCCAGAATCCCTGGGCGTTGTCGCCTGCCATGTTAGGACTCCAGCCCACCCACCAGCAGGCTGGCACCAGCTCTGAAACACCTTGAGCCCCCAGTCAGCTGCCTCGGGATCTGGCCGCATTCACTAGTGGGTGGACACCTGGGACCACGTAACAGGCAGTCATGTCAGGAGCTGGCTCTACCACCATGTAAGCTGACATGAGATCCAGGAATCCCAGTCCTGAAACTACCTACCATGAAACCTGGCTCTACCCACCAGTGGGCCAGCACTATTCTTAGCGCCCCTACATCTCTGCAGCCATCAGCCTAGTGATCTGGTCCTACCCACAAGTGGCCAACAGCCTCTGCATAAGACAGAGCCTGGAAACCAACAAGACCAGGGCCCAGTGCTTACCAGACCACACACAGTACTCAGCCCACCACAAGAGAAAGACCCACACAGCCCACCTGTGGAGCATCCCTAGAGCATATAGCTCTGGTGGCCAAAGAAGAGTGCACTGCTGGGATATATATGGATATATACATATGCGGCATATGTGTACAAGGGAAAATTATTCAGTCTTAAAAAATGATGAAATCTTACCATTTGCAACAACATGGCTAGCCCTAGAGGGTATGATGTTAAATAAAATATGTCAGACAGAGAAAGACAAATACTGTATGATTTCATTTATATGTGGAGTCTAAAAAAAAATCAAATGAATAAACAGCAAGGAGGAGTTACAGAAACAGGCAAAAACCAAAACAAAACAGTGGTTATCAGAGGAGAGGGACTTCCCCAGTAACTCAGTGGTAAAGAATCCACCTGCCAATGCGGGAGATGTGGATTCAATCCCTGGGTCAGGAAGATCCCTGGAGCAGGAAATGGCAACCCGCCCTAGTATTCTTATCTGGAAAATACCTTGGATAGAGGAGCCTGGTGGGCTGCACTCCATGGGGTCACAAAGAGTCAGACACTACTGAGCAACTGAGCATACATGCAACAAAGAAGGGAGTCGGGAAGGGAAGAAATAGGTGATGGAGATTAAGAGGTACAAACTTCCAGTTTTAAAATAAATAAGCCATAGGTATGAAATGTACAACATGGAGAATACAGTCAACAATGAAATAATGTTGTATGGTGCCATATGGTAACTATAATTATCATAGTGACCATTTTGTAATGTATAGAAATAGTGAATCACTATGTTGCATAACAAGAATAATACAGTGTGGGACGTCAATTATACTTCAAAATCAAACAAACAAACTCAGAGAAAAAGAGATCAGATTTGTGGTGAGCAGAGGCAGGGAGTCAGGATAGGGGGAACTGCATGAAACGTACAAACTCCCAGTTAGAAGATAAATCAGTACTAGGGATATAATGTACAACATGACAAACATAATTAAAACTGCTGCTGCTGCTAAGTCACTTCAGTCGTGTCCGACTCTGTGCGAGCCCATAGATGGCAGCCCACCAGGCTCCCCCGTCCCTGGGACTCTCCAGGCAAGAACACTGGAGTGGGTTGCCATTTCCTTCTCCAATGCATGAAAGTGAAAAGGGAAAGGGAAGTCGCTCAGTCATGTCTGACTCTTCATGACCCCATGGACCGCAGCCTACCAGGCTCCTCTGTCCATGGGATTTTTTAGGAAAGAGTACTGGAGTGGGGTGCCATCGCCTTCTCCGTAATTAAACTACTGTGTGTTATGTTTGAAAGCTGTTAAAGAGAGTAAATCCTAAAGAGTTCTCATCACAAGGAAAAATTTTACTTCTATTTCTTTAATTTTATATCTGTGTGAGATGATGGATGTTCATTAAACATATTGTGATAATCATTTCATGATGCCTCTAAGTCAAATCATTATGCTGTACACTTTAAACTTAAACAGTGATGTATGTCAATTAATAGCTCAATGAAACTGAAAGAAAAGAAAGAAAGAGGGAAGGAGAGAAAGAAAGACAGGGAGAGAAAGAAAGAAAGGAGGAAGAAAGGAAGGGAGAGAGGGAGCCAGAGAGGGAGAAAGTCACCAAAAAAAAAAAATTTCAACGGAGACATATCTGGCATGCACATAGCATCTGATCTCCTTACCTGGGTTTTATGAATTCACTACCTATCACGTGGGTGATAAGTTATTTACACCTAAATATGGATGGAAAGGTAAACTGGAGAGGCTATTTGTCAGTACAATTTGTCTTGAACTCATTTTAATGGAGAAGGCAATGGCACCCCACTCCAGTACTCTTGCCTGGAAAATCCCATGGATGGAGGAGCCAGGTAGGCTGCAGTCCATGGGGTCGCTAAGAGTCGAACACGACTTCACTTTCACTTTCACTTTTCACTTGCATGCACTGGAGAAGGAAATGGCAGCCCACTCCAGTGTTCTTGCCTGGAGAATCCCAGGGATGGGGGAGCCTGGTGGGCTGCTGTCTATGGGGTCGCACAGAGTCAGATATGACTGAAGTGACTTAGCAGCAGCAGCATGAATTTTAAAAAGGGAAAAGTAGCTGAATTTTGAGTTTTCTATGAATCAGCATTTCTCTAGATGTGTTCCAAGGAGGACTAATTATACAGGCTATTTAAAGGTGGTATATTTTAAAAGAATTCCATTATCAAATAAGTTTGAGAAAAGTGAGGTGGAATTAAGTTAAAGCAGCATTCTTTTTCACATATCTCTAAGCCTTTGCTATGCAAATGAATATTGTGAGTCTCCAGGAAAAGAGTAGGTTACACAATGTTTTTAAAGCTTATTTGGATGGAGCACTGAAATTTCTTCCTGAGCATGCCCTGGACTCACATTTTGGAAAACTCAGAAAATTCAGTTTAACTGATGGCTGACATCAGAATGTTGTTCCCTGATCTCCCCTATTAAAGATCCCACCCCTCATATATGGTCCAAGTCCTTCTCTCCAACTCTCCAAACCTCTCTCATGGACTGTAAACTGTATTAGGTCCACATTTAAACAGATTTAATATCTCTGACCACTGGCAGTTTTAGCTTCAAGCACAGTTGTTACAGGCACACTAATAGTTTTCCTGCTCTTAAAATAGGGGTCATAAATTCTAATAGTAAACTCACACCAAATGCTAGCAATGTGTCAGACACTCTTTTGATGCAATATAATCTGTATCTACAGATGAAAGTGTTGACACCCAGATGGGTTAAAGGAACCACTGTTTAAATTCTGCCTCTAATATACAGGCACCACATAAATATGGCATGAAATTCTGTTGTAATATGGACATGACCTGCATCAGTTCAACAATTTGATACAAATTCATGATAGGAAGAGCACAAATTAATGTCACACTCATCTCAATTCAATGCTAAATTTTCCCTTATTATTATATTGTAACAGAAGCATACTGGCATAATAGTCTCATTGCAAATTAATATTAATGTACCAAGAATGATATAATCAATGTCAAAATAAAAAAATTAACAATTCATTAGGTTTCTGTTACAATCTTTTGAACTAAATTGGTTTAAAAATTCACAATGTTATTTTAAAGGTATATAACATCAAAGTGAGATTTTTTTTTTTCTGGGAACTTCTATTAAATCTATATGTGATACCAAGCAGTAAGAACACTTACAATTTCCTTTTGCTTTTGTTAATGCCTATAAGTCCATCTGTGTTTTGCACCATGAATATTACTGTATGAAACTATGTGTGTTTTTATAAATAAGCATTAATCAGTTTTTTGAGGAAAAAGAATTAACTTTAAAAAATTATACCACTGAGACTTTTTCCTAATTATTGAAAAATTTAATTGACTATCATAGAATTTATAATTGATAACAAAAACAGAGCAGATACTCATTGTATAACCTAGAAGGAATCCAATTGTTTCTCAAAGCTAGTAGCCTAGCTTAAACATGTGCCTTACCTCATAAGTTTAAGAAATAAAACAAAAACGAGACACAGAGAACTTGAAAGTAGAATTATTCTGAGGGGGAATAAAAAGACTGTATGGAATTCACTTTGTCATTAAAGCACAGAGGTAGTGAAAAGAGTTTGAGTTTTTGAGTTAGACATATTTATGTTCTAATTGCACTTCTGGCTGTTTTACCTCAGACTGGGCCTTCCCTGGTGGCTCAGACAGGAAAGAATCTGCCTGCAATGCAGGAGACCTTGATTCAACCCCCTGGGTCGAGAAGATCCCCTGGAGAAGGGAATGTCTACCTACTCCAGAATTCTTGCCTGGAGGATCCCATGGACAGAGGAGCCTGACAGGCTACAGTCCATGAGGTCGCAGAGTCAGATACCACTGAGCAACTAACACTTAACTGTTCTGAGTTTTCTCAACTATGAATTGAGAGAAGCAGTAGAGTGATAAAACAAGGTTTAGAAATCATATATTAAGCACTCACCCCATGGTAAGCCCTCAGTAAAGTCCTAGAAATACCATCATTACTCAACAACAAAAAAATGAAACTTATTTTTAAAAAACTCTCACTATATCTGTTTCAATATTTTTAAAAAAAGAGAGAGAAGGAAACCCCAACTAGTGAGTGATCTTATGTCTGAAATTTGCTTCATATGACACAGTGAACCCTAGGAGACTTTTCTCCTCCCAACATAGGGAAAATCTTTAGCCATTACATCATCCAAGCCTCAGAGCAAGCGTTAGAAGGCAGAAGGGGTGGAATAGAGGAGGAAGAGGAAAGAACGTTAACAGATTTGGGATAGGGCTGTACAGACAGAATGGAAGTGAGGAAAAGAAATATGAGGGAGGATTTTTACTGTTTGGCTTCTCTGCCCATGGGATTTCCCAGGCAAGAACACTGGAGTGGGTCACCATTTCCTTCTCCAGGGATTCTTCCCAATCCAGGGTTTGAACCCTGGTCCCCTGCATTGGCAGGCGGTTTCTTCACCACTGAGCCACCAGGGAAGTCCTTACAATGTTTTACCACATTTTTTGTCTGTCTCAAGGCTATGGTTTTTCCAGTAGTCATGCATGAATATGAGAGTTGGACTATAAAGAAAGCTGTGCGCCGAAGGATTGATGCTTTTGAACTGTGGTGTTGGAGAAGACTCTTGAGAATCCCTTGGACTGCAAGGAGATCCAACCAGTTCATCCTAAAGGAAATCAGTCCTGGGTGTTCATTGGAAGGACGGATGTTGAAGCTGAAACTCCAATACTTTGGCCACCTGATGTGAAGAGCTGACTCATTTGAACAGACCCTGAAGCTGGGAAAGATTGAGGGCAGGAGGAGAAGGGGATGATAGAGGATGAGATGGTTGGATGGCATGACCAACTCAATGGACATGGGTTTGGGTAGACTCTAGCAGTTGGTGATGGACAGGGAGGCCTGGTGTGCGGTTCATGAAGTCGCAAAGAGTTGGACTCAACTGAGCCATTGAATTGAATTGAACTGAACTGAACTTGTTGCTTGAGAACAATGTGAGAAATCAGAAACATGTCTCCTTTATTTTGTGTTGGCCACAGTGCTCAGAAAGGACTTTTTTTTTGGTTTAATTGGATTTTTAAAAACTATTTGGTGTTTTTTTTTTTTTTTTTCAGTTGTAGCATATGGGATATAAGTTCCCCAACCAGGGATCAAACCTGCACCCTTGCATTGGAAGCCTTAACCACTGAACCACCAGGTAAGTCCCTAGCAAGACCTTTTAAACACAGTGTTGTAAGTGCTGGGAGTGAGGGATGAAAGAATGAAGGGGTGAGGAAAGGGAACCCGAGAGAAAGGAAGGAGAAAGAAGTGGGTAATGAGCAAAAAGGAGNAAGCTGGGAAAGATTGAGGGCAGGAGGAGAAGGGGATGATAGAGGATGAGATGGTTGGATGGCATGACCAACTCAATGGACATGGGTTTGGGTAGACTCTAGCAGTTGGTGATGGACAGGGAGGCCTGGTGTGCGGTTCATGAAGTCGCAAAGAGTTGGACTCAACTGAGCCATTGAATTGAATTGAACTGAACTGAACTTGTTGCTTGAGAACAATGTGAGAAATCAGAAACATGTCTCCTTTATTTTGTGTTGGCCACAGTGCTCAGAAAGGACTTTTTTTTTGGTTTAATTGGATTTTTAAAAACTATTTGGTGTTTTTTTTTTTTTTTCTCAGTTGTAGCATATGGGATATAAGTTCCCCAACCAGGGATCAAACCTGCACCCTTGCATTGGAAGCCTTAACCACTGAACCACCAGGTAAGTCCCTAGCAAGACCTTTTAAACACAGTGTTGTAAGTGCTGGGAGTGAGGGATGAAAGAATGAAGGGGTGAGGAAAGGGAACCCGAGAGAAAGGAAGGAGAAAGAAGTGGGTAATGAGCAAAAAGGAGGAAGATGAGAAGAAAGAAGGAAGGAAGAGGAAACAAAAGTAGTTACTCTTTCAAACAATTCAGAGTAAAATCTGCTCCCATCTGTGTTTTTGTGATTTTTTTTTTTAACTTTTCCTTTACTTAATTACTATCTATTCTTTTACCTCAACTAAGACTAAGAAAGCTTTGTGTAGTTGGGAGCAGAATTATTGGTAATAGTATCAATGCTATACCAGCTTCTGAGAGACTGGAGCTAGGACAGTAAGGCCAAGATGCCAGATACCCATCCATCACCCACAGCCTTGTGATGGCTAACCCCTTCTGACTCACACTGGCCAATCAATTCGCAGCCTGCTAAAGTCTAAGGCACAACCATTCTCTTTGTAATCCCTCTGAAAGCCTTTTCTGAGCTTCAACCTTTTCTGCTTTATCCACTGGTTTCTGAAATCTTGAATTCTTTCCTTTCAACTCCATTTAATAGCTAGCTGTGAAACCTGTCCCTGCTTCATAACTTCCCTCGAGTCCTTTGTCCTGGCTTCCTCACTTGTCACATCAACTTTCAGTTTAGTCCATTAGTTTAGATCATAGTGCTAAAGAGGCTAAGGCCAAAGGTTAAATACCGGAAAAAAAAAAAGCTGGTAAATTCCTGCACTCACAAACTTTAAGGCATGAAAAGAACCTTAAACAATGACTTAGTACAACACTTTTATTTTACAGATGAGATCATTGAGGTCCGGAAAGATCAAGTTTCCACAGGAAAAACAACCAACTAAACAAGGCCACAGAATGACCTTTAATCTTAGGTAATCATCTTGAAAATTCTTGTTTTCTTTCATTTCCAAAAGTCAGGCAAGAATGTGGATTACATCACATAATCATTACCCTCCTGCAGGAGGCCAGGAAACCTCAGCGCCTTTTGGGGTTCTTTTAATTGCCAGTACCTTTCTCACTGAAGTATATGTCTTAATCCTCAACTCCAACTTGCATTTCATTATTCTGTCAACTGAGGAGGAGAAGAGCCACATAAAGATCTAGATAAGACAATGAGTGTAGTGGTGAGATGCAAGGATCCTGGAGACAAACAAGTTCAAGTCATTCAAGGCTCTGAATGACCTCCTGGCACTCTTGCTGCTGCTAAGTCACTTCAGTCGTGTCCGACTCTGTGAGACCCCATAGACAGCAGCCCACCAGGCTCTCCCGTCCCTGGGATTCTCCAGGCAAGAACACTGGAGTGGGTCTCCATTTCCTTCTCCAGTGCATGAAAGTGAAAAGTGAAAGTAAAGTCGCTCAGTCGTGTTTGACTCTTAGCGACCTCATGGACTGCAACCTGCCAAGCTCCTCCATCCATGGGATTTTCCAGGCAAGAGTACTGGAGTGGGGTGCCACTGCCTTCTCCACACATTTCACTAGTAGAAACAAAAGCAGGGAATGCATAGCTAATCCTGGCACTCTTACCTTGGGCAAATTTCTTCATTTCTCTACGACTAGGCATTGTAGTGAAAAACAGGGATAAAACCAGGTCCTGCTTTGTAGAGTTTCTTTGAGAGTTGGATGAGCGACCCCAGAGCAGTCTTCCCCATTACCATCTAGGACCTTATTTGGACACGCATCACAAGCCTAAACCCTCCCTTCTTCTTCATGACTTCCTTCCTGGGTGGGAGAAACCTNATTTCTCTACGACTAGGCATTGTAGTGAAAAACAGGGATAAAACCAGGTCCTGCTTTGTAGAGTTTCTTTGAGAGTTGGATGAGCGACCCCAGAGCAGTCTTCCCCATTACCATCTAGGACCTTATTTGGACACGCATCACAAGCCTAAACCCTCCCTTCTTCTTCATGACTTCCTTCCTGGGTGGGAGAAACCTGGTCTCCTTTCCTGGTCAGGGCCTTCAATTGGAAACACCTTNATCAAGTCATGCCCAACTCTTTGCAGCCCTAGGCTCCTCTGTCCTTGGGATTCTCCAGGCAAGAATACTGGAATGAGTAGCTATTCCCTTCTCCAGGAAATCTTCCCAACCCAGGGACTGAAACCCAGTCTCCTGCATTGCAGGCAGATTCTTTACCATCTGAGCCACCAGGGAAGCCCAAGAATCCTGGAGTGGGTAGTCTATTCCTTCTCCAGTGGATCTTCCTGATCCAGGAATCAAACCGGGGTCTCCTGCACTGCAGGTGGATTCTTTACCAGCTGAGCTAGAAGGACATTTTTTCCTGGTGTTCACTCCGGAAGGTCTGGTCTGATTAACAGATCTCTCAAAAGCAGCAATTTGCAACCAACCAAATGAAGTTTTGAGATTTAGGATACAATCTGTTGTGAATAGAAGGCAGTAAACTTTAATAAACACAAAGTGCTAAGGAGTTAAGATGATTCACCTTTTTTATACACAAGAATCAAAGTCTGTGCCCATCATCATCTCAAATTCACTTGCACTTCTTCTCTAGNCAACCAAATGAAGTTTTGAGATTTAGGATACAATCTGTTGTGAATAGAAGGCAGTAAACTTTAATAAACACAAAGTGCTAAGGAGTTAAGATGATTCACCTTTTTTATACACAAGAATCAAAGTCTGTGCCCATCATCATCTCAAATTCACTTGCACTTCTTCTCTAGGAGAGAAACTGGGGTGAATACAGAGAAAATAGAGCAAGAGGGTCTTAGAGCTGTCTATAACCTACAACCCATCTCACCTCTGTCTCCAAGAAAGTATGTCAAGAACAAGAATGTCATTCAGAGTTTAACTCAGCACAGAAAAGGTTGAAGACCTCCATCCTATAGAACTGTTTTGCCAGGCGAAGACTGTGTGATAACATACAGAATTGCAGTAGAGGGTTTCGAAGGACAATTTTATCCCACCCCTTTAACTGTCCTTATTTATTGTCTTTGTTTTGTTAGATGTACCAATCCTTGAGCTTGCTTTAAAAAATAAAAAAAATAGAGGAAGCAATAGAAAGGAGGATTTAGGAGAAATAAGCAAATGGTGCACCTTAAACAAGGAGAGTTGAGGCCAGGGCAGGTTGCAAAGGAGAACAAAGAAAACACATAAAAGGAAGAATCAAAGGAAAATTTCCCTATGCCCTTACAGAAGGCCAAAATGACTGTCTTCAGTTCTCTCCCTTCCAGCAGGAGGAAAAGAAAGAGAAGTATAAGTTATAGAGAAAAGGAGAGAAGACAAGAGAGACAAGCATGTATTAGATGACTACTGTATACCAGGAACCATGGAATGTACCTAAATGGAAAATACTTCTCACTGCATCTTCACTATCTAAAGCATTGGTATTCTCTCCACTTCACAGGCAAGGAAATTAAGGATCAGTGTATTTGAGGATCTTGCCCATTGTTACATTGCTAATACTTGACAGAATTACAATGAAACCTAGGACTCTCTGATCCAAGACATTTCTTCTCAAGAAGCAGGAAGGGAAAAAGGCTCCAGTTATCATTTCAGGTTGTTTCTGAGGGAAAAAAATTCACAGGCTTTTGAGTATAAAAATTTTCTTTAAAAATAGGATAGATGGTAAAATGTGATCTGGGTGCTGCTTTTGGCTGTCTTGAAACTCTGTATAAGATGACAGCAGCCCAAAGAAATAAAGAAAACTATCTTTGGGTTAGTTTAAAGGGAGGTGGGAGGCTGAAAAAGTCACAGGACTTCACTGACATTCAAGACTTAACTATTTTAAAGTAACAGAACATAACCAGATAAAAGATACATTCTTTATTTTGACACTTTACTTTATTCATCTTAAGATCAAGGGTACAGAGCCCTGATCCCAGTTGGGGATAGGGTCTGAGCTTTCAGCGGACCAGGACTCTGATGTTTATTTATTTATTTTTTTCTATATAGCACTGGTGCACAGTGAGTGCTAGTCCAGATTAAAGTATTTTCACACAGTATTATCCTCAAAAGAGAGAAAGTGGTTTGGAGGATGATCAAAGGGTTCAACATGTAGAAGGCAGCTACAATGTATGGAAAACTGTAAATAAAACATTCTTATCTGTCACACTTGTCTCAGGGTGGGTCACCTGACTGGACACGGTAACAACTCAACCATAACAGACGACTAATATGTTCCTGGACCTCGACATCAATTATGGTAGCATACTTCCTTGTTTTTTCTGTCGTGAGATATCTGTCACTTAAATTCACCCGAAGTGACAAGTCATTCCCTTTGTCTTCAATTCAACTCAGTGGCCACATTCATATCTAATTCTGGATTCTAGACTTATTTTCTGCTGCCTATTGGACATCTCTCCAAGATGGTTCCACAGGCATCTCAGAGGCAGTATGGCAGATGATAAGGAATACACACCTTAGAGCCAGACTGATTTGGATTTAAGTCCCAGTTCTGTTTCTGGCTTCCAGTTGCTCTGTTTAAGACTTCAGTTGCTGATTCTTCTCCAAGCTTCAGTCTTACATCTATAGGATGGGAAAAATCAGTACCTGGCTCAGGGTAAGTACTCAATAAATAAATATCGTACAACACAAAACTGCAAGTCTGTATCTTTCACCTAGTCCCATCCTCCTATACACATTTTTTTTGCATCTATATTATATCCAATGTGTCATGTTGTTCTGTTCATATCTGCTTTTTTTAAAGACTCTACAGAGTCATTTTAGATTTTCAGCAAAACTGAGAGGAAGGTACAGAGATTTCCCATATACTACGTTGACCTCCCAACACATGCACCCTCTCTCCCATCATCAATATCCACCACCAGAGAAGTACATTTATTCAATTGATGAGTTGATATTGACACATCATAATCACCCAAAGTACACAGTTTACTTTATCCCTCTCTTTATTGCTATTCATTCTAAGTGACTGGAAAAACGTATGACATGTATCTTTAATTATAGTATCATACAAAGCATTTTCACTGCCCTAAAAATCCTCGGTGCTTCACTTATTCATCCCTTTTCCTAGGAACCACAGATATTTTTACTGTGTCCATAATTCTGTCTTTTCCAGAATGTCATATGGTTGAAATTGAATAGTGTATAGCCTTTACAGATCAGCTTCTTTCATTTAGTAACATGCATTTAAGTTTCCTCCTTGTCTTTTCATGGCTTAATAACATTTCTTTTTAGCATTGAATAATATTCTGTGGTCTGGATGTGCCTCAGTTTATCTATCCATTTACCCACTGAAGAACATCTGGTTACTTCTAAGTTGTAATTATGAATAAAGGTGCTATAAATGGCCATGTGCAGGTTTTTGTGTGGACATGTTTTCAGCTCCTTTGGGTAAATACCAAGAAATGCAACTTGTGTACTCTATGGTAAGAGAATGTTTAGTTCTGTTGTTAGGACCTAACAAACACCATGACAGGCTTTTAGGTCTGAGTTCCATTCATCAAGAAGATGAGTCACTGCCTAGGAGGAACTGAGATCATCATCCACGGGTGCCAGGACTTGACCAATTAGCACATTCCCCGTAGCCTAGTTTGGGCCTATCAGAACGTAATGGACATCCCCCAAGAAAGCCCGTGTGCGTGAAAATTTAGCCAATTAGTACATGCCCAGAAACCCTTGCAATCAATCCACCTTTGCCAACTCCCTGTCTTTGTTCTAAAACTTATAAATATTCAAGATTGGGAACTCATGTACACCTGAGATGGAAAAAAAAAATAAAAAAATAAAACTCATAAATATTGTTGTAATTCAGGGCTCGGGGCTCTTGCTCGACTCCACTGCGCAGGATGTGGTTTGAGCCCTAGCTCGAGCTAGCAATAAACCCCTTTTTGCTTTTGCATTGCTGTGGACGTCTTATTCTCTGTTTTGGGGACTCAGACTTCGGGCACAACACTGTAAGAAAGTGTCAAATTTTCTTTCAAAGTGGCTGTACCATTTTGCAGTCTCACCAGTAATGAATAAGAGTTCCTATTGCTTCAATACTCCTCAGGATTGGGTGCTATCAGAGTTCCAGATTTTGGCCATTCTGATAAGTGGGAGGTGGCATCTTATTGTTGACTTAATTTGCATTTCCCTGATTACACATGATATGGAACATCTCTTCATACACGGTCTTTGACTCCTTTTTATAGAGTTGTTTCTTATTGTTGAGCTTTAAGATTTCTTTGTATGTTTTAGATAACAGCTTTTTAACAGAAGTGCTTTTGCAAATATTTCCTCCTAGTCTGTGGCTTGTCTTCTCAGTCTCTCCATTTTTTAATTTCTTTAGCATATAGAAAGAGAATTATACAGAATTACAAATTTTTTTCCAAAAATAAATTCTGGCAAATTGAATGGTATAACAGAGGAAAATCTCTGATTTGAAGCCCCCAGTATAGCAAAGCCAAAAACTAAAGATTTCTTTTTAATTACAAGAAAATTTATCATGATTTTTCTTAATACCTTGAGAAAAGCTCTCCCTAATGACTTAGACAAAGCCAGTGCCAAGTTATATAATGCAGCACATGGCCTTGGAAAAAGGTACCTGGATAAGATGTTCCAGGTAAATATAGCAGCACTGGGAGGGGAAAAAAATAAATAAAACTTCATGGGAAAAAGATAAAGAACAATCTATCTCTTGACCCTGCTTACCTAAGCAGCTCTCTAGGAACATGACTAAAGGTATCCATTCTAGGGCCAGTCCCAGCTCTCTTTCAAGGCTCTGTGACCTTGAGAAAGTTCCTTTAACTCTGTGTTTTGGTTTCCTCATCAATAAAATGAGGGCAACAAGAGTAACCAGGGTTGTTTTCAGGAAAAAGTTGATAGATATAAAGCTCTTGGAAGAGTTCCTGGCACAGAGCAAGGACTCGGTATTTTTAGCTATTATTTTTACACGCTGTTTGTGGGGATCAAATGAAACATTTGTAATCGTTAAAAGCTATACAAATTGATACTGTTATGTCAAAAATAAAGAAAAAATGACGTCTTCTTTAAATCAGATTATTTGGTACTTGACAAGGATTTATGGGGCTCTTCTGACATGACTGCTTAAATTTCAATTCAGCTACGGAAAATAAACACTGCTCTGCTTTTTCAAACTCAGGTAACAGTATTTTTAAAATGTTTTAAATTATTTGACATTTTATTAGTCAAATTTTGTATAGACTCATTATTTTGGAATCTTGGAGTCTTTCTAAATGCCCTCTAAATTCATCACATTTTAGTAAAAAATCATAGTCTAGGGTTCAAATTCCACTCTGCTGTGAGCATGCTGAATGTTGTTTAGACATGTCACTCAGCCTCTCGAAGCCCCAGTCTCCTTACATATAAAATTACCTAGTAGGAGTGGATAATCTCAAAGCTCACACTCAAGAACAAAAGTCCATGAGTTATAGGTTACGATAAGCACCACAGCCTTTGTTTCAGTATTTGTTGGGGGTGGGGGGCGGTGGATGGCAGCAGCAGATAGCTTTTTAAAAACTTGCCTTAAGTCAGACATTTGGAATTTCAAACACACACAAAAATACCATTCTTCTGACTCTCAGGCTGGAATGCCAGAACAGTGAATCTTAAGCTTTTCAATCAAAATGCCATAGGTTTCCTCTACTGTGTAAAATATTGAAAACAAAGACAATTGAAGAAAAAGAACCCCTACAATCCTCAGCAAGTTGATACCACCTGAAAATACTTTTTCAGTTTTAATCTCTCTCAGCAAAATAATACCTCTAACTAGCTTGGTGCAAGCAAAAATCAAAAATGTTTCCAAAGGCAGATTAAGCCTGTCATCCTATTCATATAGGCTGAGACCAACAAAGCACCTGCACTCCTGCCCTTGTCTCAGTGCCGCCCAATTTTGAGAAAACTGCAGTGTCAGAACCCAAAACTGTCTCTGACTCCCCACCAATGAACTAACACTGATGGGAAAAGGACAACAGGAGGGACAGGTTGGCAGATGAGAGAAATGAACAGAAAGCATTTTAAAGTCTGTCATTTTCTCACTGGTCATATTGATATGAGATGAAGTAGACTTCAAGATGAGAGATATTACCAGAGGTAAAGAAGAATACTTCTTAATGATAACCAGTGTCCATTCATGAACAGCATGACTGCAAAATACATGAAACAAAAACAGAACTGAAGGGAGAAAAAGAAATCTAATAGAGTTGAAGCATCCATTCTTCTTTCAGTCATTATGTTAATATATCAAACAGAGAAGATCAATAACGACACTGAAATTTCACCAACACAATCAACCAACTAGATCTACTTGACTTTTATAAAGTACAACAACTTCACGAAATCATTTTTCCAAATACACATGGGACAAATATCCAGAAGGCCTATATGATGGGGGCATAAGTCAAATCTCAAAGTCAAAGAACTTAGAGAATTCCTCCAAGTACAACAGAATTAAATTAGAAGTCAGTTATCAATAGAAAAACCACAGAATCTGGAAATTAGCAAACCTACTTCTAAATAATCCATAAGTCAAAGATGCAATTTAAACGCAAATCAGAAAGTATCTCAAGCAAAATGCTAATGAAGTCAAAATTTGTGGGATGTAGCTATCCTGAGCTTAGAGGGAAATTTCTAGTTTTGAATGCTTATATCAGAAAAGAAGAAACACTTAAGAAATAATGATCTAAAGTGAAAGTGAAGTAGCTCAGTCGTGTTCGACTCTTTGCAACCCCGTGGACTGTAGCCCACCAGGTTCCTCCATCCATGGGATTCTCCAGGCAAGAATACTGGAGTGGGTTGCCATTTCCTTCTCCAGGGAATCTTCCCGACCCAGGGATTAAACCCAGGTCTCCTGCATTGCAGGCAGACGCTTTAACCTCTGAGCCACCAGGGAAGCCCTGAAAATAAAATTGGTATTAGTCTAAGCGTCTAGTTAAAGAAGCTAGAAAAAATAAGATAATTAACCTCAAAGTAGCAAAGATGAAAATACAAATGAATGTAAGACAATGAAAGGATAAACAAGCAACAGATAAAGTTTAAAAGTCAAAAGCTAGATTTTTGAAAAGATTTTTTTAAGTGATAAATCCTGTCAAGACTGGACTAGGAAATAAAAAGGAAGAAATAAAACCCACAAAATGCTGTATCAGAAATGGAATAAGGACATCATTACAGACCTTCTAAATCTTAAGATAATAATACGGGAATATCATGAAAAACTTTATGCCAATAAAGTATCCAACTTAAATGACATGGAAAAGAGATTGAAAACCCAAATTATGAAAACTAATAAAAAAGTAATAGGAATAATTTGAATATAACTGTTCAAGACATTAAACTTTGCATGTGGGAATATTTAAACTCTCCAAAAAGAAACCTCAAGGCTTAGATGATGTCACTGGTGATTTCCATCAAACATTTAACTAATACCAATTTTATTTTATAGGCTTTCCTATAAAGCCTATATAGGCTTTATATATAGCAGTGGCACAGTGGTAAAGAATCTTCCTGCCAGTGCAGGAGATGCAAGAGTCATGGGTATGATCCCTGGGTCAGGAAGATCCATTGGAGTAGAAAATGGCAACACACTTCAGTATTCTTGCCTGAAAAATTCCATGGACAGAGGAGCCTGGTGGGCTACAGCCTATGGGGTTGCAAAGAGTCAGACATGACTGAGCAACTGAACACACAAACCAATGTTATACATACTCAGAAAATAAAAGGGGAAGAAATAACCCAATGTGTCTGAGGTCAGGATAAACCTGACACTAAAACCTGACAAGGATATTGCAGATACATACCAATAACCATTGAATACAAAGATTTTTTATCTGTTTGTTTGTTTGTTTTGCCATACCACATAGGGTTGAACCCAGTCCTGCCAGTGAAATTGCTAAGGCCTAACCACTGGACTGCCAGGGAATTCCCCCAAAATTCTTAACAAAATATTAGTAAATCTAGTAATACAGGGACTTCTTTGGTGGTCCAGTGGTTAAGATACTGCACTCCCAGCTGGGGAACTAAAATCCCACATACCGTGTGGTGTGGCCAAAAACAAAAAGAAAAAATTTACAAAAAAAAACCCAAACCTAATAATATACAGAGTATAATGCATCATGACCAATAGGTTGTTTCAGTACAGTTCAGTTCAGTCGCTCAGTCGTGTCTGACTCTTTGCGACCCCAAGAATCGCAGCACGCCAGGCCTCCCTGTCCATCACCAACTCCCGGAGTTCACTCAGACTTACGCCCGTTGAGTCAGTGATGCCATCCAGCCATATCATCCTTGGTCGTCCCCTTCTCCTCCTGCCCCCAATCCCTCCCAGCATCACAGTCTTTTCCAATGAGTCAACTCTTCACATGAGGTGGCCAAAGTACTGGAGTTTCAGCTTTAGCATCATTCCTTCCAAAGAAATCCCAGGGCCGATCTCCTTCAGAATGGATTGGTTGGATCTCCTTGCAGTCCAAGGGACTCTCGAGAGTCTTCTCCAACACCACAGTTCAAAAGCATC
>SJYA01002268.1:651148-675899 GCA_006410615.1 Neotragus moschatus | reverse complement strand
ATAAGCAGGGTGACAATATACAGCCTTGATGTACTCCTTTTCCTATTTGGAACCAGTCTGTTGTTCCATGTCCAGTTCTAACTGTTGCTTCCTGCCCTGCATACACATTTCTCAAGAGGCAGATCAGGTGGTCTGCTATTCCCATCTCTCTCAGAATTTTCCACAGTTTATTGTGATCCGCACAGTCAAAGGCTTTGGCATAGTCAATAAAGCAGAAATAGATGTATTTCTGGAACTCTCTTGCTTTTTCCAAGATCCAACGGATGTTGGCAATTTGATCTCTGGTTCCTCTGCCTTTTCTAAAACCAGCTTGAACATCTGGAAGTTCACAGTTCAAGTATTGCTGAAGCCTGGCTTGGAGAATTTTGAGCATTACTTTACTAGCATGTGAGATGAGTGCAATTGGGCTGTAGTTTGAGCATTCTTTGGCATTGCCTTTCTTTGAGATAGGAATGAAAACTGACCTTTTCCAGTCCTGTGACCACTGCTGAGTTCTCCAAATGTGCTGGCATATTGAGTGCAGCACTTTTACAGCATCATCTTTCAGGATCTGGAATAGCTCAAGTTCACCATAAAAGCATCTCATTAAAAGCACAAACATATGACAAAATTCAAATTCATTAATATGGAAAACAAGGAATAAAAAGGCAGCAACTTAAATCTAGTAAATCACCTAAAAATAAGTACTATTTTCTTTCCTCTGCTCTTACCAACACTTCTGACACCAAATATATGGAGTTTTTCCCCACGCTGATCCACTCTCTGATGCCAGTGAGGTGTCTTACAATTCAATTCTGCTACTATCTATGTGGGGCTAGCATTAGATTCCACAAATTAAGGTTTCAGTCTCACAGACTCCACCCACTTCAAATTCCAAATGCAACTTCCTGTACTTCTATCTGGCCAACTCTAGACTGGGGGATCCCAAGGCCTTCTCCTCAGGATTGATTTTCTAGAATGACTCACGGAACTCAGAGAAACAGTCACTTGCNTGCTGGGAGGGATTGGGGGCAGGAGGAGAAGGGGACGACAGAGGATGAGATGACTGGATTGCATCAACGACTCGATGGACATGAGTTCAAATGAACTCTGGGAGTTGGTGATGGACAGGGAGGCCTGGCATGCTGTGATTCATGGGGTCACAGAGTCGGACACGACTGAAGCGCTGAACTGAACTGAACTTCCTCAATGACCTTTATGTCACTAAATCCAATGATCAATTTTAAGTCCTCATCTGACTTGATGTACCAGCAGTAGACAACTGCTCATGTGGGTTGATAATTTCCTTCCCATTAATAAATACTCCTCTGGCTTCTCCCAAGATATATACGTTTGGGTTTCCACCTAGCACTCTGGCTGCTCCTTTTCAATTTCCTTTCCTTCCATCTCTTCACCTTCGCGTTTGGTCAGAATGCACAGAGCTCAAACCTTGGATCTCTTCTCTCCTCTTGGACCATCACATACTTACTGATGTCATCTGGGGACTTCCAAATATACATATCTGCAGCTTAAACTCTCCCGCACTACAGACTTCAATATCTTACTCAACGCCTCTACTTGGATGCTTAGTTGACATCTAAAACTTAACATTTCCAAAGTTGATCTTCCTCCAAAGATCCACTCATAGTTTTCCCAGCCTCGTGAATAGACAGTTTATTCCTTCAGTTACTTATATCAAAATAGTTATATTCTCCCTTAACATCTCTCATTCTTCTCATCAAAAAATCTTGTAGACTCTTCTTTCCAGTTATATCCAGAATCTAATCTCTTCTCATAACTTTCATTGCTACCATTCCAGTGCAAACTAAAATCATCTCTGATCTAGATTACTGCAATAGTTTTCTAATGGTTCTAAGTATTTCTCCGCTTTCACCTATGTACTTGCAGTCCACAGGGTTGCAAAGAGTCATACACAAGTGGGCGACTGAACAACAACGTACTCAGAACTAGCATACATATTGGAAGGGTCACTCTGATGTGGAAAGAACTGGAGAGGGACAGTTCCTCTTTAAATTCTACAGATGAGAAAACTAAGGCTTAGAGAGATTGAGTGGTTTCTACAGGGCCACTTAGCTAATAAAACAATAAAAGTTGTTCTTTTTTACCTTACACGGTTTTTACAACTATAATCCCTCAATAGGTAGTCTGCCATACTTACTGCTTTGCCCGGGGCAATCTTGGCGTACACATGGTGTCCTGGGATGATTGAATTGTGCTTCTTTCTACCCTCAAGTATGCCTTGGTCTAGATCACAAAGTATATGAGATAGATACATTGTGTATAACATATACCTTTCATCCTATTAATAAGCAAGAGTAGGACTATGTAGGTACTAATATAGATTATCCCACTTACTGTCATTAACATCAAGTATTGAATGAGGTGTGTATTGGGGCAAAAACTGTCAGCTCTCTTGAGCTTCCAAGGAATCATTTAACTCTAGGCGATCGATTAGAAAGGCCCCAGTGGAAATCAGCAGTGGCCCTTAGTCAGTGTTTCACTTAGAGTCCCCACATCCCCCATCTCACTGACCAGTGCTCACGTCAGTGATTCCTCAATTCTACCATCACCTCACTCTTGGCCCAGTCCTTCACTCCTATTATCTGATGGACATTCTGAATCAGATTTGCTACTAACATCAAATATGACCTTACCCTCAAACTTGCTTTCCCTTCAGAATTTCTCAGTCATATGAATGAAGCCATCTGTCACCCAGGCATGGACTACAAAGTCATTTTTCACCTCCCTCTTTGCTCCACCCTACCCCATTTTACCTCTTTCAGTCACCCAGGCTTGTTCATCACAAATGGACTTTTTTGACCTATGTCACTGGGGAACAACAATAACCTTTGCCCCAGTCCCTGTAGAAGCTTTATTTGAGAAACCTTCCACCAGTACTGCTGTAGTTACAGCATCCTCCTTTTCAAAGCATGTATCCTCCAGAGTCCAGTCTACCTCATAACTTCTTCCAGGAAGCCTTCCTCCTACAGAAAGGCATTTTCCCCTCTGGACAGCCATCAAGGCTCTTTTCTGTCTACTTGCTCAACATACTAACCTGGGACTTATCTCCTTAATTAGAATATGGCACCCCTGAAGGCCAGGATCCTATCTCGGACATTTTTATTCCACGAAGTCAACATAGTTCTTGATGTTAAATGTTTTTCCTATTCGGTGGCAGGAAAGCTGAAGGACCACCAAATTAGATGAAGTGTACGCTGGTAGAGCTTCAATGTCAAAACTAGGATTTGAGGAGGCCTCAAGAGTATCTTTCCAATCTTCCTTTGAAAAGCTATGGAAATATTTTCTAGATTAGTCATTAGTCATACCATTTCATCAAACTCCTCTGAGAAGATTTTAATCAATACATCTGGAAAAACAATTTCAAAGGTGAAAAGATATGATTCATTTGCTCTAAGCAACACCGCTGGACTTTCTGAGTTCCTCGAGTATATTTTTCACTTATACATATCTTCATTCTATAAATAGATTCTGAGTTTGTATTTCTTAAAAAACAAGTGAGAGCAAGAAGGACTTATTGTGTAGCATGAGGAATTATACTCAATATCTTGTGATAACCTATAATTTAACATAATCTCTCAAAAAATAAAACCAGCAGAATCACTGTGCTGTACGCCTGAAACTAATACAATATTGTAAAAAACTGTACTTCAATAACAATAAGACTCCCCCCCCTCCAGAAAAAACACACAAATGGGGATATGTTAATTGAAAGAAAATAAATTTGTATTTTGACATTCAATATACATGCAAAGTACTGTCTTTCATCTCCTCTATTTCTTTTTTAATTTTTATTGGAAGATAATTGCTTTACAATGTTGTGTTGATTTCTGCAGTACAACAGCATGTGTCAGCTTTAAGTGTACATATATCCCCTCCCTCGTGAGCCTCCCTCCCACATCCCCCATCTCACCCCTCTAGATGTCACAGAGCACCAGGCTGAGCTCCCCATGTTATACAGCAACTTCCCACTAGCTATCTCTTTTACACACTGTAATGTATATATTTCAATGCTACTCTCTCAGTTCATCCCACCCAGCCCCTCCCACTCTGAAACAGTCATTCAAGAAACATTTTGGTAAAGCAGAAAGAACTAAATTCCACAAAATCCGACCACTCAATGTAACGTATCCCAGTCTCTGTCTAAAACTTACTGCCGTCTATTCTGTTCTAGTGTTTGTGTTTTCTTCTTCCACGTCCCTTTCCAACTCAAATGTGATCTCCCTGAAAGCAGAAATATTGTCCATCTGCTTCTTCAACCACCACTCGGGTGGTAAAATTTAAGCAAATCATTTTGTTTCACTGCGTTTTTGTTTCCTCACTGATAAAATTGAACTAGTTAAATTCTTGGGGTTTTTTTGATTCAAATATTTTGCTGGAATATAAAGAAGAAATAGAAAACAAGGTTAACTGGGGGACTGTAACAGCCCCCAAATCTTTAATCTTAACGCAGCTGCTATAGCTAACTGAATATATTTCATGAAATCTTTAGTTTTCTTGCTTAATTCACAAAGAAATGTAACAACAATAGCCCTAAGATATAAATTGGTTATATCTGTTACTGATTCTGTATTTCTCAAAGCTAGACCAGATTCCACTTTAAAAGTTGACTACCTCTTTAATCTCATTGAGATGCTATTTAATAGACCAAGATAATTTTATTAAATGATCCACAGTATTTTAAGTTTTGAAGTATCTTCTTTTTAAAAAATATTTCCCACTATCCATCTTTTCTATCATTCTGCCTATTTGCAAAAGTAAAGCATTATTTTAGTATATATGGGATTAGGAAAATCAGATAACTAGAAATTTAAGTTTAGAAATAAATTTAAAATGATTACTTACACTGTGAAATGCTTAATTCATATCCTCTACGAAAAAAAGTACTGATTATGTAGTTGTCAACTAATGAGCTATCTTAAAATCTTTAAGGAAGAGTTCAATTTATAAAAAAGAAAATCAGCTTAAACACAGCAATTGAATGAAGCAACGAGACCATCATAAACCACACTTTTGTTTTAAGTAAGAAGTTTAAAATGCTGTCTTACATTTCTAAAGTGGAAGATATATCATTAGGAAATCAAAAGGATAATTTGTAAGCTCTAGAAAGGGAATACATGATTAATAGGAGCCATTCTGGATTCACAGAGAATACCAGCTTAAACTTACTTCATTTTTTGGTAGGAATACCAACTAGACTGATAGGTAAGAAGAATATTACAGGTATAAGAAGATCTGAATTTCAGTATTTCTAGACAACTTCATGGAAAGCATGGTGAAATATAGGCTGATAATCACACAGTTAGGCTGATTTCATAGCTGGTTGAAAGGCTTACCCAAGGATGCCAATCAAAACATGATACCAACTTAGAAGGGCTTGAAGCCTTATTCCATACACATCCACATATTACAGGGACTTTGAGGATAAATGGTATAATTAAAATGAGGGCATAATAAGAAGCTAGTCGAATGGCAAATTTATGGGATAATAAAGTAGCAATCCAAAATGAATTCAAGAGAGCTGAATCATGCAATTAATTTTACTTGAATATTATACTGCTAACCAGTCATCAGGAAAATGTGAAATAAAACAATTAGATAACACCACACATCTCTTTAAACTGGCTAAAATGAAAAGGACTTTCAATAATTAGTGTTGGAAAAGATATGGAGAATTGAAACTCCATACATTACTAGAGAGAATATAAAGTAGTATAAACATTTTGGAAATTGTTTGGCAGTGGATACCAAACAAAACAGTATATACCAAGTGAAACTTATCAATTCTTTTGTTATTTAGTTGCTAAGTCATGTCCAACTCTTTTGTGACCTCACGGACTGTAATCTCTGGGGAAGGCAATGGCAATCCGCTCCAGTATTCTTGCGTGGAGAATCTCATGGATAGAGGGGCCTGGCGGGCTACAGTTGGTGGGGTCGCAAAGAGTCAGACATGACTGAGTGACTAACACTGGACTGTAACCTGCTAGGTTCCTCTGTCCATGGGATTTCCCAAGCAAGAATACTGGAGTGGGTTGCCATTTCCTTCTCCAGGGGATCTTCCCGACCTAGGGATCAAACCCCTGTCTTTTGCATTGAAGACGGATTTCTTTACTGCTGAGCAACCATGCAAACTCATCATCAATTCTATAGCTGAGTATATAACAGATGTGAGTAATTATAACTTCCAAAAGACATATATTATAACTGTCATGGGAGTTTCATTCAAGAAAGGCTAACAACTGATAGATAAATAAAATGTGGTATAATTCATACTACAGAATGCAAAAGAGCATTGAAAAAAGTAAGCTTCAGCTTCATTCAAAAATATGAATAAAGTTCAGAGACACCAAAGTGAGAACTGGAATATCACAATTTCATTCACATGAAGTTCAAACAGGCAAAATTAACCCACAGTTACAGAGGTCAGAAAAAAAGTTATATTTGGGGAGCTGTTAACTGAGGTGCTGGAAATTTTCTACATGTTGTTCTAGGTTAGATGGACACTTACATATGCAAAAATTCAGATTAGTGCTTGTTACTATCTCTGAATGTTTCCTCATCAAAGTATTTATATATTTATATATAATGAAGCACTTCCACAGAATAGAGAAACCAAACAACCACATAAATGAAGATATTAATAACTTTCAGTTGTACACACATACAACATGGGTAAATGGCAGGAATGAAAGTTAATAAGGTCTTAATTTTCATAAAAATGTGGTGTCAAGAATGAGCAATCCTCCTAGGCTTTCTCTGAAATGTTTAAACTACATACAGGGGATTGTGGTCATTTTCTTCTGCAATGCTTTAAGGAGAATATCAACAAATTGGTATGCTTCCAGAGAAAAATAACCATATGTTGAACATCTGAGCAAAGTCTAAAAGAGCTATTTTCAGCCTGGGGGGAAAAATACTTAAAGGGAAACCAGATTTATTCTACATGTCCTTAGAAGACTGAAGTGGAATTAATAGGTGAAATTGCAAGTAGGCTGATTTTGCTTTGTTTGTTTTTTTGGCTGTGCTGAGCAGAACCAAGGATCAAACCCATGCCCCCTGCATTGGGAGTTCAAGAGTCTTAACCACTGAACCACCAGGAAGTCTCTGAATTTGTTTTAACCTAAAGAAGAACTTTCTGAATAATGGAACTTCCAACAAATGGTTCCAAGAGGTTATGAGTTGAAGCAGTGACCAGACATCTGCCCACAAGCATAGAGGAGGTACTTGTCCTTAAACAAGATGTCCTCTAAGATCCCCATTCATTCTGTATTCTGTTACACTGTCAATCAACATTAGTGTACATATTGGGAAAATTTGGCAGGAATAAGGAAATTCCACACGCAGCTTTTCCTGTGCAGAAAGTCACCAGTTGTGCCCTTCCACTTAAGCAAGAGAAGTTTCTCTCCTACAGCCTTGGGCTCAGTCGCCACTCAAATACTACACTACTTAGAAAAGCTCTTTTAAATGGGTAAAACACATTTTGAAAATGATAAAATAGAAGGAGTGTCTCTTGACAATGCTTTTCCTGATAATCTAAATTTTTTCATATAAATGATTTTATTTTTTATTATTTCCTCAAGCAATATCCCATAACATGGTTGGTAGCTGAGTAAAACAGCACAAAATCAGTGTCACTGTCCTTATTATAAAATGTTTTCCATAATCACTGGAGCAACTGAAATGTCACTTGCAACATACAAATGTTATCTGTGCGCCAACCCTTCCACTAGCATTGGATTTTGCCAGGTACTAATTTTTTACTAATTTAATAAGTAGTAGCAGAGCTCAGGGATGTTCCAATAAGCATTTCTTTAATTATAAATGAAGCCAGACAGTTAAAAGAATTCAAAGACTTTTTAAAGAAAAGAAGCAGTAAGCCATCCCAGAGTATTCCCATGCTATTTGTCGTTCTGTAGCCAGTCCAAAGTCTGTTTGAACCAAGCTGTTCACAGCCCTGACAGAAACCTCTTCTGTCCTCACACACAGCCAAGTGGTCCCACAGGATGGCAAGGGTGAGTCAATGCCGTCTTTCCTTGGCTGCACAAGACACTGTAGTCTTACCAAGTTCCCATCCTACTATACTTGGTCTCAAGAACAGTTTGTCTCTCCTGGTTCCAGTAATAGTAACTTTTAGACATAGATCCACAGTAGATAACACCCCCATGAAGAATGCATAAAAACTGCTGTGCACTCCAATGAGAACTTTGTTATAAACCAAATTGGACAGCTCTGCATGGTAAAATTTGATGTAACTTTTCTCTTTTTGCTCTTCTGCATTTTCTAATTTTTCACAGTGAACATGGAGTGCTCATATAATTTTTAAAAAATCATCTTGATGGAAACAGTGACAAGTGGGAGGAATATGAATATAGAGAAAAAAGGATATCTCTAAACTGTATCTCCCTTTGCTTTTTTTTTTTTTTTAAAGAAAAGACTCCCATAATAAGCTCTATTGACATAAATTGTTAAAAGCCATAGGTCAAGGTGAAGCAAGGAGTACAGACATGGAATTCCACAAAGACTCTAGGTTGGACCACTGCTAAGGCACCTGCTTTTCAAAGTCAGGAGTAGAGAAGACAGGAGGGAGATGTTCATATGATCCCATTTTGAAGCCAGTGAATATTGGGTTTTATGTAAGTACTTTTTTGNGGTCAAGGTGAAGCAAGGAGTACAGACATGGAATTCCACAAAGACTCTAGGTTGGACCACTGCTAAGGCACCTGCTTTTCAAAGTCAGGAGTAGAGAAGACAGGAGGGAGATGTTCATATGATCCCATTTTGAAGCCAGTGAATATTGGGTTTTATGTAAGTACTTTTTTGTCTTGAGCCCTGAAAGTTTATGAACACCCAGTTGATTGTCCATTACCAGGAAATATTAATATGTAATCCAGCAAAAGGCAGGTAGAGAATCCACAGGCACTTTGACCTCATTATAGGCTGCTTAATGACCCTTCTCTGTTTACATTTTCATATATAATTAAGCCACAAGAGAATGTATAACTGGAAAAACAAAAGATCCAAGAATGATCAGTGGGTTACCCAACCTAAGTTCTGAGAAGTCATTACAGTTCCCGAAGCTTGATCCAAACAATATCCAAGGCAAATGCTGTTTCTTCCCCTACCAGCCCATTAAACTTGTGTTTGCTAAACACTTCGGGTACAGACTCCATCTCACTACCTTAACCCTTCCTCATGTACGTGCAACTCAGCCAGAGTGCTGGGCAAAGGGGCAATTCCAATGAACCTTTGTTCTGATGGTAGAAATATCAGCTTTTGCTAATGTACAAAGGGATATAATTATTAGGGTCTCCTTCTTTAAATATTAGAGCTAAAATTACTTCTAACTGTAATTACTGAAGTAAAAGTATCTGACACATCTCAATTTAAAGTTCAAAACATACACTTAAAATTATTCTGAATGCTTTTTATAAAAAGTCATCTAATCATAGAGCTCTCTCAATTCCCTGGTGGCTCAGACAGTAAAGAATAAATACACCTGCAATGCAGAAGGCCTGGGGTCGATCCCTGGGTCAGGAAGATCTCTTGTAGAAGGAAATCACTACCCACTCCAGTATTCTTGCCTGGAGAATTCCATAAACAGAAGAGTCTAGGGGGCTACAGTCCATGGGTTCGGAAGAGTTAGACATGACTGAGCAACTAACACTTCCATTCCACTTTTCATATATATATATATATATATATATATATATATATATGGCACAGTATTCTTTAAGATAAACTGTAAATATTTAGAGAAATATATTAATAAATTTGGGAGGTCCAGATACTTAGAAAATTGTATACAGAGGGTAAAATTTTTCAAATAAAAATATAACAAAAAACTTTAAAAGGAATTTAATAAAACTCCATAGAGATGACCTTTAAAATACCTGAGCTAAGATTTCAAAATCTTAACATTGTAAAATTTATGGCATACAGACTTAGGATATGGCACGAGAACAGGTTACTCTACATTTATCACGTCCCAGGGCTCAAGATGAGAAAAATGATGGGAAGGGCCTGCTAATCTGTGTCTGAAAGGTTAGGTGGTGACATCATGTAGAGAGAGACGAGGTTCAACAGAAGGAGGCAGATTGGGTCAGCCAAGGCTTTGCTACAGAAGAGATTTTGTGGATAGAGACAGAAGTCTCAGCTGAGCAGAGTGAGCCAGGGAGAAGGAACCTGGGACACACACATACACAAAGGTGTGAGGGAGTCTGGCAAGGTCCAAGAACAAAATCCAGAGGTTGCTAACTGCAAGGGGGCTTATGCAGCTTCAAGAAAAACCACTTCAGCCTGAAACTAAAGAGATAAGTCTGCACCCAGACCTAAAGTGACTTTTTTTCTCAGAAACCTCAAGATGCAGATAGAGAAAGACATTAGCTGAACCAGTCCAGTCCAGCTCTGGAGGGTGAGTCAGGACGAAACAGAAGAATTCAATCACACAGACTTATGCAGAGGAGTTAAGGGCTTCCCTGGTGGCTCAGTGGTTTTAAAAAAGAAAATCTACCTGTAATGCAGGAGACCCTGGGGAGATGGGTTCAATCCCTGGGTGGAGAAGATCCCCTGGAAGAGGAGATGGCATCCTACTCCAGTATTCTTGCCTGGGAAATCCCATGGATAGAAGAGCCTGGGAGAATATAGTCCATGGGGTCACAAAGAGCCAGACATGACTGACTATGCATACTATGCTACACTAAATGCTAGTTTCCTTTAGCCAAAGCAGAGGGGCAAAATAAGGGGCTTCTTAATTCTTAACTGGCTCCATTCAAAGGAGAATGAGAAGGACTGTATGTACCCTGAAATTTCCTCTCAATAACAAAGGAAATTTTCACTAAAATCCCTGAAAAAGATGTGCTGCGTGTCTCCTCTCTACAGGGTCAACTGCCTATAGGCAGGGTGCCCCTATGACTCACAGAGGCCTGGCAACGGGGAGAAGAGATGCTCTGCAACTGGATGAAGGGAGGGTGACTCAGAGGGACAGAGAAAATATCTCAATCAGGAGTGAAATGGGTGGACTTCCAATCCCAGATGGTCCTTCTGGAGCCAAATCTCCTTCGATTCCTCTTCAGAGTAGGAGTCACCCTAGAGAAGCAGTACTGAGAAGCCTGTAGCAGAACATTCTGTGTGGGGCCTGCCCTGGCAAATCTGCTCCGGATGTGTACCAACCCCGAAGAATGGCAGGGCTGACTTTTATCATCACATTTTCAAGTTTTTCAAACCTGTTCCCAAGCATGACAAAACTCCCCCCAAAGTCTTGATGATGTTATACAACCTTTGATTCTGGCTACATTTGCAAGCCAGTAGGACATCTGGGTGGAGGAAACCTCTTGCTACAAGGTTGGCCTGTTCTTTTCTCACCTCTGAGTTTTTGCTATTTGTTGCCACATCACCTGGGAATCCATGCCTTTCAGCAGCAACATGACCAGAACTAGAATGGGAACTTCACCTTCCCTCTAGATTGAATATGGCTACACCCCAAGGTAGCCAGCGTGCACTTCTAAAACACAAATTAGATCTTGTGAATACTCCCCCTGTGAATATCCCCGCTAGCTTCCTATTACTCTTAGAATAAAACCCAAACACCTGGTCATAACCTCCAAGCCCTGAGTGATCCTATGTAGCTTCCCACCTCCTCGACCACCTCTCCTTTCTTTCCCTCTTGTCATTCACACAAGACCTGAATGCACTGTCATCCAAGAGCATGGCTTACAATCAAAGACCTAAACATATTTTCTTTTGATTTACTCAAAATTGTTTAAGTCTGCATGGTTCTAGAATGATTTAACACGGCTCTTAATCATTATTTAATCAACACGATCAATAAATGTAGACAGTTATTTTGACAAGCCTAGATTAAAAACGACTCCTTTGGTCTTGGAAATGATTCCTATCCCATAAATTGTTACCCTTCTTATTCATGCACCTATTATCTTTCAGAGACTATGAGGGGAGAATACCTTCAAAACTAAGACCTAGAGAGTAGATGGCAACATTTCCACGAACATCACTGAGCAAACCGTTTGTCCTTGAAAGCCGATTATCATCTCCAAGGCAGAACATTATCACATTATTTGAAGGAAACAGCTTTTTTCCTGCTAAAAGACTTTGGTCTGTAGGGTGGTTTGGTTTGCTTTTGAACTGCAGTATTTGTGATCTGTGCCCAGCTCAGGACTGGGTCTTCAAACAGGCTCACTGCCCATCTTACCAACTGCTGCATTCTCTCACTCAGCCAAGAGAACCCTTTGCTGTTTCAGCATTTCCAGATGAGAGGAAAAAATAAACTCCAGGAACCTACGAATCAGGCTTCTTCATATGATCTCAGCAGGGACACAGCAAGCTTTAAGCAAATCATGATGGAATTAGGAGTAGCAGGTTTTTTACCCAAGATCTAGTGATGCAGAAATGCCCTGCCTTCTCCTGGTGATGGGTGGAAAAAAGACTTCACCATCTGAAAAATAAATACCAGTTTTCATCACCGCCATCTCCTTCAGATTTGCTGACAGCAGCAGACACCTTGTGTGCCAGATTGTAAGCATGGGAGGTAACAGTCGGGGCAGGCTTCCACAGCTCCCAAACAAGTAAGCTTTCTCTCCAGGCACGGAAACGTACCATAGCCCTGAGAGGGATCAGCTCATGTTCCAGGACCAGACTCTGGGTCACTTTGTCTGAAGCTGGCAGTGTATAGAAGCACTGGAAACATGGTAGCTGTTGAGAGTATCTACTGAACTCTTCACCTCAATTTTAAACCTGGTCTACCCACCACCCATGAAGATGCTGGCCTGAGGAATACAGCTGACCACAATCACTTTTGATCTGCTGACTTTGCCCCGCTACTTCTTGATTCTGCTCCCTTACTTCATTCCACCACTCTCAGGCTTCCATCTCTTTGATTTAAACTTTTATTCCTTTTCCTGTTGGCCCCCAAGACTTCATTGCCGGGCTTAATCTCCCCTTCATGACCTTTGGCCCTTTCCAGGATGCACTTTATGTTCACTCTGTCTCTGCCTGCTCCTGATCTATTTCATCAACTTAATCTACTCCCTCCCAGCTGTGGTCTCCAGCCCACCTGGGAGTAGCCCCAGAAAAAAAGTCTAGACCTTAGGACTTTGACAAAAGAGGTAACTTGCCAGCCCACCAACTCCAAAGGCTAAATCTCTGATCTTTCCTTTCTCCCATCTTCCTATCCCACATCTCTATTTTTTTCAACCAAAAGTCAATGTCTTAGGCTTCCCTGCTGATCTAGTGGTTAAGAATCCACCTGTGAATTCAGGGGACACAGGTTCGATCCCTGGTCCAGGAAGATCTCACATGCTGCAGGATAACTATGCCTGTGCACCGGAACTACTGAAGCCGGCGGCCGAGAGCCTGTGCTTCACAATGAGAGAAGCCACCTCAATGAGAAGCCCATGTACCGCAGTGAAGAGCAGTCCCTGCTCGCCACAACAGGAGAAAGCCTGTGCACAGCAACAGAGATCCGGTGCAGCAAAAAATTAAAAAAAATAAAAGAGTAATGTGGAAAGATATCCATTTTAAAAGCCAGTGTCTCAAAGTCACATTTACCTTTTCTCTAAAACTACATTTCTTTTGGATGTTTTCTATCTTTCTGTTCTTAGTGTCTTCATTTCCCCACTTACTCACAAATTTCAGCTCACTGGCCTCCTTTTCACTCCTTTTTTCAACTGAAAGTTGTTACACAGACTGTTTCCTTTGCCTGTTTCTTCCTTCATATCTGGTTAATAGTAGTTCATCCCTCAAGTCTCACCTTTAGCATTCCCAATTTCTTCCCAAGCGCTTATTACCACTGTCATCCAAATATTTATTTGTGTGACTATGTATCGGGTTTCTGTAAACCTGTATTGCCCAGTTCAGTAATCACCAGCCATGTGAGGCAGTTGCGCATTTAACACATGGTGAGTCTAAATTGAGACGTGCTGTCAGCATAAAATATATAGCAAGTTTTGAAAACTTAGTACAATAAAAAATTATAAACTATCACACTAACAATTTTTATGTTGGTTATGTGTTGGCATGATGATATTTTAGATACATTGAATTAAGTAAAATATATTTTCAAAATTTATTTTACCTGTTTTTTTTTTTTNTGGCATCACTGACTCAATGGACATGAGTCTGAGTGAACTCTGGGAGCTGGTAATGGTCAGGGAGGCCTGGAGTGCTGTGATTCAGGGAGTCGCAAGGAGTCAGACATGACTGAGTGACTGAACTGAACTGAACTGACTGAACTGAGGATGCTACCACTCTTTCCACCTTTCCTTGTGTCTCAAAATCTTATATCCTCAGAAGTGCCACAGTAAACCCTAAGATTTCTCAGAACACAGAAATAGCACTGGACTAGGAATGAAAAGTTGGGACACCTAGCTCTTCTCTCAAGTATAATTTCAGAATCATTGAGATGACATACGTTAGGCCATGGCTGGAACCAACGCAGCACTCGAGACTCAGCTCACAGCAAGTGAACTAAACAGCAACAATCATAGGATTCAGGGTACTCAGCCTCCCTAGGTCCAAGGATTCTCTCACCCTAAAGAAGTCTTGGAAGGCCTCAAGACCCCACAAGACACTTTAGCTTCCATGAGACCTTACCAACCCTACATCTATCTCTCTCTACCTACCCAAATTGAAACAGACACACTTTTATAGTACAATTAGAGGAAGGAAAAGAACTCAAATAAATTTTGCTTAGAAAGGATGGAGGTGCATAGGAATTAGTCAAGAGTACTGAGCCAAACAGGATATTTACAAGATCTCAAAATATCTCCCTAAAGATATTTATTAGTTACAAAGGGGAAAATAGTAACTTCACAGAAGAGAAACCCAGCAGATACCACCTTAACCGAGTGATCTGGGTTATTATCGCCAGTCATGACATATGACATCGTGAAGCTCAGGTTATGATGCACTGAGAAGGGCAGTGACATTACTTCTGCTGGATTCTTACCAAATACACACAACCTCAATCTGCTCACGAGAAGTCATCAGACAAATAGAGGGGCCTTGTACCAGATAACAAACCAGTTCTCCAAAGTGTCAGTATTGTGAGAACACGGGGAGAGACTGAGGAACTCTTAGAGCAGCACTGTTGCAAAATTGTTACAGCAGAAAGGACCAAGGAGACGGGAAAACTGAAGAATGCATAGGAACTCTATACTACATCGACAACTTTTAATCAGAAATCATTTCAAAATTAAAAGTCAAAAACTATCAATTAGAAGCCTGAAGGAGGGTTGAATTCTAAATCCAAAAGTGACAGAAGATATTAAAAATTTAGAAGACCAATATATTCAACTAAATAAAATTTCAAGACTTTGAATATATAAATCTTAAAGATAAAAAACACAAATATCTGACAGAAGAATACGTACAGTAAATACAAAAGCCTAGGGTTGTTTCATATCCTTATATAGGGAGAAACTTTTTTATACAAATAGATATAAATTGTTAAAATATTAGAAGACCAATCATTAAATAAAAGAAAAATAAATAGTGATACTTCACAAGATAACATTTTTAAAAGGAGCAAAAATATGGAACTAATATTCATCCTTATTTGCAAAAAGAAAAGCAAATTAAAACAGTAAGATGATACCATTTTTACCTAACAATGGGCAAAAGAGGCAGTCACAGTAATAGCAAATAATGATGAGTACCCATAAAAGAACGGATACTTATAAATTTCAGCATCAATACTGCTTGTTTGACAAAGCCTTTGATTTACTAAATCTTTTCACTGCTTTCCTAGCCATCCCAAGTTCCACCCACGCCTGACTTAAACCATACCTTTAGTTCAAACCTTACTGCCTCTGTATAATTTCTTAAAAGCCTTCAAAATGTGATCCATAAAACAATAACTAGTGACTTCCTTGGTGTTCTAGTGGCTAAGACTCTATGTTCCTGGTGCTTGGGGCCTGGGTTTGATCCCTGGTCAGGGAACTAGACCCCACATGCTGCAACTAAAGAACCTGTATGCCACAGCAACTAAGGAACCCACATGCCACAGTGAAAATCAAAGATCCAGTGTGCCATACTAAGACTCAGTGCAGACAAATTATGAATAAATATTTTAAAATACATAGCTTCCATCAAGCCATTTAATTTCAAATGCACTCATTTATTTTAGAGTGTTTTCAAGTGTTTATGACTAAACAGCATTTTTCTGGATGCCAAGGGTAAAACAAAAAACAAAATGTATTAAAAAGTCCCTCATTTCACAGAGTCTACATTCCAGTGTTGCAAGAATGATGATTTTAAAATGAATACGTAAATTATATAAGCATTTTGAAAGGTGATAGCATGAGAGAGAAAAATAAAGCAGGAAGTTGGGATGTAAGGACTGTTGGGGTCATCAGGGAAGACTTCACTGAAGAAGTGATATTTGAGTGAAGACTTGAAGGTGGTAAGGAAATAAGCCTTGGACATCCAAGAGGAAAGTATTCTGGGCTATATAGCCTGTGCAGAGACAGGGGCATGGCTGGTGTGTCTGAAGAACAAGTAGGCCAGCATAACTATGAACAAAACAAGATGGGAGTCTTCCAAGACTCTCTCAAGAGAGAATCACAGAAACAAATTGAACATAACATGGTTGATTCATATTCTGGCCCAAGCTCCTAATCTTCTCATGGACTAGTGACAGTTTACAGACACACACAGGTGCTGGGGGTCAGTATGTCTTTGACTTGTAGTTAATGACGTAGGGAAACCTGTTGGAGAGTTTTGAGCCGAAGAGTGATTTAGTCTGACACATATTTGCAGAATCACTCTGACTCCTGTGTTGAAAAATGCTGATGACTTGAACCAAATTGAGAAACAGTGGAGGTGGTGATTTTACACATATTTTGGAGATAGAGTCAATAGAATTTCCTAACAGACTGAACAAGCAGGAGAAAGAGAGGAAATGAAGGATGCCAACAAAGTTTTTGACTATTACAACTAGAAGGAGAGACGGAATGCCATTCATTGAGATGTAAAGACCAGGGGGAAATTGAGGGGAAAAAAGAATAGGATCTTGATTTTTAATATATTAAGTCTGAGAAACCTATTTGACCCCCTATTTGAAGATAGGTATTGGGCTGGCAAAATTTTGCTTATGTTTTTCCATGAGATGTTACAGAAAAACTCAGATGAATTTTTTGGCCAACCCAGTAGTTTGGACAGAAGGTTCTGAAGTTCAAGGATTTCATCTAACACCCCTTCCTCTTCCCTCACCTCCAGCCTCTCCAGTCTAGACAGAGCTTTGCCCAAGATCATTTCCTGTAACTTAAACCATGGAAATTTAAAAACCATTGCTGGATGGAAATTACTAGGAGTTGATTACATTTGTTATTATAATCATCACAATTAGCTGAAGGTTAAATACTACCATCCCCCTTATCAGATAAGGAAACTGAGGCTTAGGGAAGCCAAATAATTGGCTCAAGATCACATAGCCCTGAAATAACAGAATAATGATTTGAAAATTAGTCTGCCTGCCCCCAAGCTCCTGTTCTTCAGAGTGCCTTGCTGTTCAAATTCTTGCATGATTTCCCCCAGGGATGTGGTCATGAGGACTCCTGCCCACAAGGGCAGTTTGGCTGAGTGAGACCAAATGACTCATATGCTCCCCAGCTTTACAGCTCGAGGTTTCTATAAAATTTATTTTGATATTGCAATGACTCCAATGGGAATGGTTCATGTCTTTTTTTCTGAAAAACCTCAGTAGGAAGGAACAAGATTCCAGTTTAGGAAGGGGTTTGGGTACTTCACAATTAATATAGGCAACACATGGGCTCCCCTCTTTCACTCCAGCTCCAATGCAAAGACCTTTAAAATGAACCTTTAAAAAAAAGTCCAGTGATATTATCCCTATTACCTATAGTAAATACACACAAACCCTCACCAAACTTACCATAAAGCAAAGACTCAGAAAATGAAGAATAAAAGTCATAAAATCACTGCAGGCATATTCATTAATACCACTGTTTCATCATTGTTCTCATTCTTCCCCCACCACCCTCCCACTAAGCAGCGCTTAATGATCCTTTCTCTGTTGTGCCCACCAGAAATGGCTTCTGAGTGCAGGAAGGTATCAGCAGGCCCCTGCTGAGCTGCCAGCTGGGGAGGTGTCACAGGTCACTGAACTCTAAAATGAGCTGTCTCTGTAACAAAAGATCCCTTTCCCTTGGAACAACTTCAAGGGGATCACACTCTGCGGCCCCCACAGCTCCTTTTATATTCCAGTTTGATTAAACTGGGAATTGCTCTGTGCTCCGGGCTGTTGAGAACACCAGGTGGTAGATTCTAGAGATAAAAGGTTATATCGCTCCTCTGTTAGAAAACAGCCGTCCTCATTGTATGACTTCCAATATTTGAGCACAAGCCCTGGAGCTTCGCAGACCCCCTAATGGTATCGCACAGGAGACAATCAATAATTCCCAGTCCCATTTACCTCGTGGTGAACAGTTGCTGCTGGTGGCTAAACAGAGCCTAGCCACTGGCTAAATAAAAATGTGAGAAACTAAAGCATGAATATTTATGATAAAAGTGAACCAAAGCAAGGAAAGTAAAAGGAAATGTGTACAAGGTTCAGAAGCTATCAATCTTCAAAGAGCTTGGGTGTCAGAAAAAAATGAAATGACTGATCCTCCTGACTGTAAACTCCTTGAGGGCCAGCACCACATCTTGTTCAACACTGTTTCCCAGGGCTGCATGCAGTATGTCACACACTGAAGACGGATAATGAGAAACGCAATAGCGCACGAGTTCAGTCGCTTCAGGTGTGTCCGACTCTTTGTGACCCCATGGACTGTAGCCTGCCAGGTTCCTCTGTCCACGGGACTCTCCAGGCAAGAATACTAGATTGGGTTGCCATGCCCTCCTCCAAGGGATCTTTCCAACCCCAGGGATCGAACCCGTGTCTCCTGCATTGCAGGCGGATTCTTTAGTTTTCTGTTGCCATAAAACCATTTACCACAAGCCTCGTGGCTAAAAACACCAGTTCGTTATCTCACAGCTCAGAAGTCCAGGCATGCTTGACTGAGTTCTCTGTAAAGCACCTCAGACTGATGTCAGGATATCACAGAGCTGGGCTCTTATTGGGGGGTTCTGGGAAGAATTCACTCCTAAGCTCATTTGTGTTGGCTGAATTCAGTTCCCTGCAGCTACAGAACTGAGGTCCCCGTTTCCTTGCTGGCTATCATATATCAGTCCAGGGTCCCCGTTAACTCCTTAAGGAGGCCCGCATTCCTTCTCACTTGGGGTGCTCCAGTGTCAACACCACCAACAGCACATGAAGTCCTTCTCACACTTGGGATCTCTCTGACTTCCTCTTCTGTCACCAGCTGGAGAAAACTCTGCTTTAGAAGGGGCCTGTGTGACTAGGTTAGGTCCACCAGATAAGTGGTCCCCAACCTTGTTTTGGCACCGGGGCCAGTTTTGTTGGAAGATAATTTTTCCGTGGATCAGGGTTGAGGGGGATGGTTTCAGGATGATTCAAGTGCATTACATTTATCTGTATTATTGTTATATCAGCTCCACCTCAGATCATTAGGCATTTAGGTCCCAGAGTTTGGGGACCCCTGCCCCAGATTCTCTTCCTACCCAATGTCAGCGGTGCCTATATCACATGATCCTGACAGTGATGTTATGACAGGATCATAACATGATCCTGACACTGATGCTTCATCATGGACTCAGATCCTGGGGATTAGGGCAGGACATCTTTGAACACCATTGGAGAAGTCCTATCTGTATAGGCAGTCATGGTTCCAGGTGTTTTACGTTCAATAATTCATCAATCTTCATAGCAACTATTAATAGGTAGGGTCTATTATAGAACCCATCCTATAGTTGAGGCACAGAGAGTTATTAGCCAAGGTCACCTAGCCTGTAAATGGCAGGACTTGGATTTCAGAGCAGGTAGCCTGGCTTCAGAATCCTACCTCCTATCCACTATTCTACACTGTTATTCAATTTACTATTTCTGGAATTAAGGAACACATGAATAATTGTGTTAGGAATGGGACTAAGAAACAATGCATGTTGTTCTTGTTCAGTCACTAAGCAGTGTCCGATTCTTTGTGACCCTATGGTCTGTGGCATACCAGGCTCCTCTGTCCTCCACTATCTCCCAGACTTTGCTCAAATGCATGTCCATTGAGTCAGTGATGCTATCCAACCATCTCATCCTCTGCCACTTCCTTCTCCTTTGGCCTTCAATCTTTCCTAGCATCATAGTCTTTGCCAGTGAGGCCTTCTTACTACAACCTCAGAGAGTCAAAGGGGCCAGAGATCTCTCTGAGGTCTCTTTTATAAGGGCACTGATCTCATTCATGANTTTGCCACTTCCTTCTCCTTTGGCCTTCAATCTTTCCCAGCATCATAGTCTTTGCCAATGAGGCAGCTCTTCATATCAGGTGCCCAAAGTATTGGAGCTTCAGTTTCAGCATCAGTCCTTCCAATGCATATTCAAGGTTGATTTCCTTTAGGATTGACTGGTTTGATCTGTTTGTAGTCCATAGGACTCTCAACAGTCTTCCCCAGCACCACAATTTGAAAGCATCAATTCTTCAGCACTCAGCCTTTTTTATGGACTAACTCTCACATCCATACATGACTATTGGAAAAACCATAGCTTTGACTACATGGACCTTTGTCAACAAAGTGATGTCTCTGGTTTTTAGTACACTGTTTAGGTTTGTCATAGCTAAGAGACAATGCTAAAGATGAATAAATTCCTTAATTTGTATAGAAAGTTTTATATATAAGTTCTTATGCTAATTGTTCCATGAAGAGGACTCAGAGTCTCAAAGATATAAATCCTAGAGATCGCCATATACCTGAGAATCTCCTACAATTAAATTTTCTCCCTTTTCAGACTTCAAACATATTGAATTGTAAACATATGAGACCAATATGGGAATGGTACAGCTCCTTTTGACCTTGAAGCAATTATAGATAATGATAGATAATCCTTTGTTCCCAGTTACTATCTTCCATACCAAGCACAGCTGTCCCCCAGGCTGTACACTTATGACCTTGCAGGACAATACCAACATGCAGATTTGGGTTCTGGGAAAATACATTTGAGGAAAAAACCCAAAAGAGCGAAAAATTAGAGCTGAAATGGCACAAGCAAAAAGAATGACCAAAAGTTGAAGTCTGAACTTTTTTCACATGCAGCTGGGTCTTTATATTCTTCTGCGTTCTCTCATTGTTTAGCTGAGGTAAGGTAGAATGAGCACTGGATTTAAAACCAGAAACTTGAGTGCCAGTCCTGGCTCTGTTTCTTATGTGAAGTTGAACAAATCAATTAATTTCCTGAATCTTATTCATCTTACCTATAAAACAGAAGTAGTGACAGTATCTATCTCATAGAATTTTGGAAAGACACTTGTATTCCATTTGGGTCTCTATAACAGAATACCACAGACTGTGCAGCTTATGAACAGAAATGTATTCCTTACAGTTCTAGAGACTGGGAAGTCCAAGATCATGGCTTGGGCAGATTTGTGTCTGGTGATAGCCCACTTCCCTACAGACAGCTGCCTTCTTACTCTAACCTCAGAGAGTCGAAGGGGCCAGAGATCTCTCTGAGGTCTCTTTTATAAGGGCACTGATCTCATTCATGAGGGCTCTCTCTCNATATTGCTAAGCAAATTCAATAAAGACATTAAAAATGGTCCAAATTAGGAGAAGGAAATGGCAACCCAATCCAGTATTCTTGCCTGGAAAAGTTCATGGACAGAGGAGCCTGGTGGGCTGTAGTCTATGGAGTTACATGACTGAGCACACAGGCATGACATGGGTAGAGGGAGATGGGTTGGTAGCAATAAACTGGTAAAACAAAACAAAACAAAACAAAGGTCCAAATTAAAAAAAAAAATCTTCCAAAAAGAAAGAAAGTGGAGTATGGCTATGAGATTTCCCTAAGAGAATGCTGTAGAATGCCTCACACAAAGGCTGCACACACTTGGTTCTTAGTATACTCCAGATATTTCCGTAGGCTCATCATCTGTAAATGATTGTATTTATCTCAAAGAGCTGATTTGAGAATTAAATGAGTGAATAGACATTAAGTACAAATAACAGTACTGGCATAAGGAGAGCTTTCAAGAAGTGTAAGTTATTATTAGTTGTTGCTGTTACTCACAGCAGCCTAAGCTGTGCAATGCCTTCAGGAGAATGAAGGAAGAAGGCTGGTGTCTTGCATGAGGCAATACGGTGCAGACAAAGGCATGGCGGCAATAGCAGGTTAGACAGTAGGGGGTAGGAGCCAGTGAGCAATGGAAAAATGAGCCGTGAAAGGATGATACACAGCTAAATAATGCTCACTATAGCCAGGCAGTGTGCCAAGTATTCTATATATATTAATTTATTCAATCTTACTAATAACCCTGCAAGTTATTGACTCACTTAACCCTCAAAACAAGCCACGGGGCAGACACAACAGCTATTTTATTTTCAAGATGAGGCAACTGAGGAACAGAGAAGTTGAGTAACTTGACCAAGGTCACAAAAGAAGCAGCAGAATCAGGATTTAATCCCAGGCAATCTGGATCCAAATTAAGGAGTGCTCTCTATCACCTTGTTTATGTATACTATCGGCTGTAAGACAGACTCACTACTTCTATCCCCTCAGAGAAGTGGAACAATTCTGAAGCTTTTTCAGTGTATGAGCCATTTTAAAAATTATTTTTATTTATTTATTTGGCTGTGCCAAGTCTTAGTTGCAAGATGCAGGATCTAGTTTCCTGGCCAGAGATTTAAACTGGGCCCCCTGCTTTCGGAGCATGGAGTCTTAGCCACTGGACCACTGGGGAAGTCCTTCAAGCCATTTTTTTTAATTAGTCAAAGAAAGCTTGAGGACATTGTGTGGAAAGAAAGACAGATATGGATACGTTAATGGGAAGATTTTCTGAGGTATGTATCTATGTTAAAATCAAAGGAGAAATCAAATAAATGAAGTCAGCTGCAAGAATTTGTATAAAAAATTATGTACTATAAAATCTATTGAATTTTTATTTAAATTAGTAACAGAGTACATTTAAAATTTAGCTCTCTAGACTCCCAGCCCAATTTTCTTTCTACTTGAAACACCAATTTGGGAGGAAGTCTGGCGTGAAATATCATATCCTGCCTCATACTTACATTGACATAAGACTCCATTCTGGAATAGGAAGACAAATCTCCAGTGATACAGACATGCTTAAGAAATGCATAAACCCAGGCTTTCTCGATGGCTCAGTGGTAAAGAATCCTCCTTCCAGTGTAGGAGACACAGGTTCAATCCCTGATTTGAGAGAATCGCACATGTCACGAAGCAAGTGAGGCCGCGTACCACAACTATGGAGCCTGTGCTCTACAGCCCATGAGCCACAAATACTGAAGCCCGTGTGCCCTAGAGCCCATGCTCTGCAACGAGAGAAGCCACCGCAATGAGAAGCCCATGCACACACCCCAGCTACAGAGTAGCCCTCACTTGCCACAGTTAGAGATACAGCCTGCGCAGCAATGAAGACCCAGCACAGACAAAATTAAATAAATAGAATTTTTAAAAAAAGAAATGCATTAAGCAAGAGTTTCATTTCTTTTCCACCCCAAGAAAAGACCCAGCTCACGCCGAAGGAAACTCAACACCCTAGGTGTCATGCCATGCCCCTCCCCCAGAAAGCTCTGATGGCACCAAGAGCTGGTGCCAGGCAGGAGTTGAGGGCAGAAGGCTGAGGTGTACTTGTTGGAAGATCAAAGCTCTTGGATCATGAAGTTCTTGGAAAATACAGCCTTTCACTTCAGTCGCTCAGTAGTGTCCCACTCTTGGCAACCCCATGAACCGTAGCATGCCAGGCCTCCCTGTCCATCAACAACTCCTAGAGTCCACCCAAACCCAAGTCCATCGAGTCAATGATGCCATCCAGTCATCTCATCCTCTGTCGTCCCCTTGTCCTCCTGCCATCAATCTTTCCCAGCATCAGAGTCTGTTCAAATGAGTCAGCTCTTCGCATCAGGTAGCCAAAGTATTGGAGTTTCAGCTTAAACATCAGTCCTTCCAATGAACACCCAGGACTGATCTCCTTTAGGATGGACTGGTTGGATCTCCTTGCAGTCCAAGGGACTCTCAAGAGTCTTCTCCAACACCACAGTTCAATAGCATCAATTTTTTGGTGCTCAGCTTTCTTCACAGTCCAACTCTCACATGCATACATGACCACTGGAAAAACCATAACCTTGACTAGACGGACATTTGTTGGCAAAGTAATGTCTCTGCTTTTGAATATGCTATCTAGGTTGGTCATAACTTTCCTTCCAAGGAGTAAGCGTCTTTTAATTTCATGGCTGCAATCACCATCAACAGTGATTTTGGAGCCCCCCAAAGTAAAGTCTGACACTGTTCCCACTGTTTCCCCATCTATTTCATGAAGTGATGGGACCAGATGCCATGATCTTTGTTTTCTGAATGTTGAGCTTTAAGCCAACTTTTCACTCTCCTCTTTCACTTTCATCAAGAGGGTCTTTAGTTCTTCTTCACTTTCTGCCATAAGGGTGGTGTCGTTTGCATATCTGAGGTTATTGCTATTTCTCCCAGCAATCTTGATTCCAGCTTGTGCTTCCTCCAGCCCAGCATTTCTCATGATGTACTCTGCATAGAAGTTAAATAAACAGGGTGACAATATACAGCCTTGACGTCCTCCTTTTCCTGTTTGGAACCAGTCTGTTGTTCCATGTCCAGTTCTAACTG
>SJYA01002268.1:472913-646963 GCA_006410615.1 Neotragus moschatus | reverse complement strand
TGAGTGCAGCACTTTTGCAGCGTCATCTTTCAGGATTTGAAATAGCTCAACTGGAATTCCATCACCTCCACTAGCTTTGTTCGTAGTGATGCTTTCTAAGGCCCACTTGACTTCACTTTCCAGGATGTCTGGCTCTAGGTGAGTGATCACACCATCATGATTATCTGGGTCGTGAAGATCTTATACAGTTTTTCTGTGTGTTCTTGCCACCTCTTCTTAATATCTTCTGCTTCTGTTAGGTCCCTACCATTTCTGTCCTTTATGGAGCACATTTTTGCATGAAATGTTCCCTTGGTATCTCTACACAGCCTTTAGTACAAGTCAGACTCAAAAGGAGGCTTCATAGAAGAGTTTACTCAAGTTTATTTATTTTTGTGAGGAAATCATCATTTAATTTTTACAGTGGTGCAAGAGAGATATAACAGAAATGTTCTGGTGGCTCAGTATCGACAATTTTCATAAAAAGAGAGGATTCATTTATTACTCTCACAACCACCTGTACACAACATTATATGTAAAGTATATCTCAATAAAGCTGAAAAAGTTTTCCCTTTTATATTTAGGCTTAACAGTAAGTTTTTTGTGGGTGTTTTGTTTTTTATTTTCCCTGAGAATATTTTCCATTGGAGGATAATTGCTTTACAATGTTGTGTTAGTTTCTGCTGTACAACACTGTCAATCACTTGTGTGTGTTCATATATTCTCTTCCTCTGGAGCCTCCCTCCCACTCCCCATCCCACTCCTCTAAGTCACCATAGAGCACCAAGCTGAGCTCCCTGTTTTACAGCAGCTTCCCCCTAGCTATCTCTTTTACACATGGTAGTGTCTTTATGTCAATGCGACTCTCCTAGTTTGTCCCCTCTTTCTCCCCTGTGTCCACATGTCTACTCCCTACTTCATGTTTATTTTAATAGGTAAATCAAGTTTGCTAGGAGGAACAGGTTATAAAGAAGGACCAGGACATCTCCCAAGGTGAGATTTCCTAATTCTGCTGATTTTTTTTTTAAGGCACTAAACTTTGTCATGGTAGAAGATAACTGATTTTGGAAAGAAAGGCAACACCAGTGAAGATTGTTCTACAAACCAGGAGGGGAAATGGGACCAGGGCTGCAGGCTTCCCTCTTGAGAAGATGAACAAGCTTTGTTTGCATCAACAGCTGCAACTTCTTTACACTGCAAACTATTTGCTAGAAGCAGAGACTGAAGCCTACATACAGAGAACACTCAACACAAAGCTAGGGTGGGAAGGAAAATTACCATCTCCTGCCACGGCTCCCTAAAGGGTGGGTCTCCAGCTCCCAGATTCATGCTATACCACCAACATCCCCAGCCATCACCAGTCACACTCTAAGAGATAAACATGATTCTCTTCTTCTTCCCTAAAATCCTCCAACTATTTGCCATCACCTACAGTAAGTGAATCAAAATCTTTAGCATGGACTCCACGCCCTTCATAACCTACCCACCTTTGAAAGCTCATATTTTCCCATTGGCTGTGTGGTGTCCTGGAAAGGGAAGGATGCTCGCTGCACCAGCAGAGTCCTCTTTGCAGACTCTGATATTTCTGAACCAGCTTTCTAACCTTATTCTGGAGAGGACTTGGTTCAGCGAGTCCAAGGATTCAAAAGGAAATACATTGGACAGGAAGAAGAAAATCAGAGAGCATACATTAAATCACAAAACACACATTTGGAAAAGTCCTTTCCAAGCTCTCCCAAATCAGCATCTATCAACTCTGGCAAGCACGTACTATGGATTAAGGAACACATCCCTTAATGCGTAAACATTTTAACTAACTCCTTTTCAAGTTCAAGCCTTTTGAAACATAATTTTAAGTATTTGTCTTTTCTAATTCTGATGAGACTGGGGTATTTCATTTAGAGAGGTTATCTTTTCCCTGATTAAGGCAATCAAAAGGGAAATCCAGGTTGAAAATAAACTTTCTAAGAAATATCCACCTTGTTGATGAGGCAAAAGATGAATACGCTGCTACTGAGCTTCCTCTCTGTTATGAATGAAACACAGGGTCAAAAAAAAAAAAAAAAGACCCCCCCACACACTTTTTTTTTTAACATCATGTCGAGTAGGGCTTAGTATAGAAAACTGAATAATCTGTTCTGAGAATTAAGATGAATATTTAATATATAAGAATCCAAATACATAAGGATGAGTCACTGAAACAAATTTTTTGCATTACTTAATGGAAACCTCATTGGGGAAAAAAAATAACTGCAGCTTTTATAAGTTACAAATTCCCTGAAAGCTCAGAAGATGTTAATTCCATTTACAAAATATAAACTAACACCAAACTTCTTGGAACTCTATTTAGCACAGTGGTGTGACCACAGGCATTCCCCCACTAAAGCACACATTTTCCCTTCAGCTTCTCAGCCTTGGCAACACAGTATCTCAGCAGCAAGAAAGGTGACTCGTGCTCCCTGAAGAATCTATCAAGAAATTTTATCACAAACCTCAGAAGTGACATTTTGCTTCTTCATGTGTCACAGAGCCATTTCACACCTGTGAGCAAAAAATAGTGTGCCTGTAAATAACATTTTTCAAGGGAAAATTAGAAATCGACTCTGAAGCAATGGTAAATAACACCTATCTACCACAATCACTGTACCACCAACTGATACAAAGGTCTCAGGCATATAAAGGTAAAGAAAACCAAGTTGAGAAGAGAAAGAGAAAGCAAAATGGGTTATTATCATAAAGTCTCTCTACACATGACTCTTGTCATCAATCCTGCTGGAGAGTTCTGTTTTTAACAGTATTTTCAAAGATTTTTTTTAAGACATAGAGAAAAAATAAATTAAGAGACACTTTAATACCTGGATATACATTTCATTGATTCACTTATTTATTCATTCATATACACAAACATGCATTTAATCATTTTAAGTTCTAGGGAGGCCACAGAGATTTTTGCTCACTGCTGTATTCTCAGCTCCTAGAACAGTACCTAGCACAGGGTAAGAGCTCCATGCATATTTTTAAAATAAATTTACACACTGAATATGTATTGAGTGCCCACCACATATCATGCCATGTGATAGGGCCCAAAGGTATAAAGATTTGCTCAAAGTTTATAAAGAACACTACTCTCAACTCCAGATTCATGTATCTGAATGCCTCCTTGAAATATCTACTAGGCCTCTCAAATTTGACATGGCCAATACAAAACTTTTTTTTTTGGTACAGCTTCCTTCCCTTCCTCTCTTGTCCTAAATGATTCCAAAGCTTTGCTCTCCCTGTTTCAGTTCATATACTGTCATCCATTCAATGTTCAAGCCACAAAAACATAGTCAACTTCTCTCCTGGCTTCAGTCCTTGCAGCTCTAACCCAGCCCTTCACCACCACTCTCTAATCCAAGCCACCTTTGTCTTCCCCCGAGGCACAGCCTTCCACGGGTCTCCCAGCTGCCACTCCTGCCAACACTGCAATCCAGCCAGAGGANTCCCTGTCTCAGTTCATATACTGTCATCCATTTAATGTTCAAGCCACAAAAACATAGTCAACTTCTCTCCTGGCTTCAGTCCTTGCAGCTTTAACCCAGCCCTTCACCACCACTCTCTAATCCAAGCCACCTTTGTCTCCCACCGAGGCACAGCCTTCCACGGGTCTCCCAGCTGCCACTCCTGCCAACACTGCAATCCAGCCAGAGGAACCTCTTTCAGACATGAACCAGATCGGTTCACCGTCCAAGACTCCTTTCCTTACACCAAGGTCCACTAACTCCCTGACGAGGGGCTACAGTGCTATGAGCCTGCCCTGGTCTGCCTCCCGCATCCTGCTCTGTGCCCCTCTTTCCTCCTGCTCACTGGGCTCCNGAACCTCTTTCAGACATGAACCAGATCGGTTCACCGTCCAAGACTCCTTTCCTTACACCGAGGTCCACTAACTCCCTGACGAGGGGCTACAGTGCTATGAGCCTGCCCTGGTCTGCCTCCCGCATCCTGCTCTGTGCCCCTCTTTCCTCCTGCTCACTGGGCTCCAGCCTCACTGACCACCTGTGTTTCCTTAACATCTCCAAATATGTCCTCCCTCCAGGGCCTTGTACATGCTCTTCCCTCACTAGAATGTTCTCCCCCTCAAATGATCCAGATTTCTCTTCAAATGTCACCTTCTCAGAAAAGTTTTCCATGACCACCTGCCCAAATTTCTGATTCTAGTGTATCACTGATGCTCACTGAGTCCTGAGTGAACAGCTAAGAGGTCTCCAAATAGAGCCAATCCTGAGCCTCTCTTTCCATCCCCAGCAACACCAAGAGGTAGAAGGATTCCTTTCCCTAGCGTTTAACTGACTCCCCTCCCTCGCCTTCTCAGCAGCTGCTTTTCTCAACAACCAAAAGAGCTAGACAATTGCAACCCCACCCACGCAGGAGTCAGCCTCGCTTTACTCTCCTGCTCAGAGATGGAATCTGTCTGAGGGGTGACGCTGAGGGTCCTGCTGAATCAGCACTAGCCCGTTCTATCACATCACTGAAGAGAACTTCCCCGTCCAAAGGCACAATTTAACTCCCACCTGTACATCTAAAGAAACGCACCTCGGGAGACAAACAAGAATGTTCATATCAGCTCTATTCATAATACTCACCAATTAGAAACAACCCAAATATCCAACAAAAGTAAACTAGATTAATCAATTTTGGCATACTTATGGAATAGAATTCATTTATCAACAAACAACACAAAAAACAATATGAATGAATTACAAGTAAACGTTGAACAAAAGAAACCAAACTCACAAAACACATTTTATATGGTTTTTATATAAAAGAGCCAGCAATGGGAAAAACTCAACCATAGTTCATATTCTCAGGAATAACACAGAGGTGGTAGAACAATAAGAAAATGTAAGGAAGCAACTAGTTAGGAGACAGTTGATCTTTGGGGTGGAAAAAGGCAGCAGGAATTGGAATGGAACATATAGGGTGTCTCTGGGGGATACTGACAGTGTTTTATTTCTTGACTTGGGTGATGGTAACACAGATGTTTACTGTAGACTTTGATAACTGGAATATTTATATTTTATGCACTTTTCCCTATAGATGTTATATTTGGAAGAGTTTTTTAAAAATTAAAGCGCATCCTTGCTAGGTGGGAAAAAACTGCCCCGGGATGTATTAATAGCAAATAAATTCTCACCTATTGTCACTTGTTAACAAATTCCAATCTATTAATGTTTAAGCACTGCTATAAGGTTTTTCAATACGTACAAACACAATCCTAGCTGAGACAGCATTCAAAAGGCAAATGGGAGAAGAGGGGCAATGAAGGAAACAAACAGCTGTTGTTAGGGAACCAGAAAAGCAGATCAGATAGGAAAGCCACCTTGAGACCAAAAGACCACCACAAGGTAGTCACATAGGATGGAACCTTAAAAACGGTCATTTTACTTGTGTATTAGAAGATTTTCTTCAGCAGGAGTGAACAGAATAATATTAGATTAATTGCATTCATATTATATTTAGAGTGATAGTATATTTATACTTCATTGACTTATGAAATCTCCCATATAATCAAAACATTAGTTTGTACAATGCTTCTTAATTGGCCAGGAGAATCATGTATTAACATATTTCAGAGGATGGCAAAGAATTTCAGTAGAGCCTGAGTTAACCTCTAGAAGGAGTAGGAAAAATTAACTGGCATGACTGCTCACAACAGTATCGCCCTAACCAGAACCAGTCTAATAGATTCTTCTCAACAGGGTGGAAGATTCTATAAAAGAAGGAGGTAGAAAAGGAAAAGGAAGGAAAGAAGGGAAGGAGGAAGGAAAGGAAACAGGGGGAGAAAGGGAGGCAAGAGAAGGAATGCATTTAGTATAATAGATGTGAGCATAACTAGCAGTCAACCTATACACAAGAGAGTCAGGGAAGACTTAGGAGAAGTTGTTTGTAAACTGAGACCTAAGGATGGTGGAATTAGCCAGAACAAAATGAGAGAGACTTCCAGGACTAGACCAGAAAGGATCATGGGAAGTATATTAAGCATGTCTCAATCACCATAAACATCTCTCTCAAGGTTTTTGTCCATCAGTGTGCCTGTATTTAACAGATAATCTATTTTGAATTATGCCAACTTGATTTGTCTGATAATTTGAAACACTGACCAGCATCCAGCAGTCGCTAAGTGGATTTTGCAGTGGCTTCCCAGGTCCCAGATTATACCATAGTTCTAGAACAAAGTCCATCACTATTATAACTTTTAGTATCATTTATTGAGGTTTATCAGTGGACACAAGGAAGGGCAAACTCCAATACCATCCCAGTCATTGATTTGAGAAGGGATATTCAGCATCACATGTAACACCAAATCAGACCACGGTGGGGTTTTGTGGCAAACCCAAGTACTCGCTGTATATCATTTAGTGCTAAGGGCAGCCTCTGAAATAGCTGAGAATTAAGAGTAAAAATCTTTGCTTCTCTCTATCTAATACAGAAATGGAAAATGACAAGGAAAAAGCTCCTTTTTTCACTTTGCCTTTATTCTTCCTGTTTGGAAATTGCTATGGATTAGTGCAATGTGAAATCCATCTTTTTGTACTTTAATTTCTCAGCCATTTACTCCCTGGTAATAGCTGAAGAAGATGAGAATTTGGCCAAGATGAAAAAAAGTTACCCTGAGACCTTGTGTAGAAAACTTCAAAGGGCCTGACTCAGATTACCATTATTAATATAGTCATGGCAGCCAGGACTTTCCATCTAAATCCTTGTATCCTGCTAAGAAAACCCAAATGGGTGAAAACAAGTGCTTGGGCTTAAATTGCAAAGAGAAAAAAATTAAAGCATGTAAACTTGGACTATTGTGTTTCACAAGATATATCCAGTTACTAAAGTTTTTATGAGCTTAGCATAAAGTAGATTCTCAAACATTCGTTAGATGAGTTAACCAGTGAATGACAGTTAAGGGATGAAAGGAAGAGGGGAAATGAAATTCAATAGCAAGGATTAAAAACACTTAAATACGCTTTGAGTATAGACATTAAATATAATTTAAATCAAGATAACTGATGACTGGGAGATGACTGATATGCAATGAGCTATCATCTCAATGAAATTGTTAAGAAGGTAACTGACTAGAAATCAGGCTATAACACAATATTCTTTCTCCTTCCTTACCCCCACACTCTTTATCTGGTAATCACCTCTCTTCCCTCTTCTCCCACCCATTTCCCTAACCAGTAGTCCTTTGAAAAATGTTTTCTCAGAGCTTCCAAAGAAGGAATGGGACTTCATTCTTTTTATACTAGTAACACTGACACCTTCAGTGGATTATGTCTGTTCAGTTCTTTGTTCGTCACTGAATTATTATTTTTTTTACCAGCAGAGTATGTTTTATTCAACTTCTTTAAAACAGAACAAAATATAAGAATGCAAATATTAAAATAAATATATCTAAATTTTAATTTAAAATAAACATCTAACTGATGCATTTCTCTTGTACAGTCTCATGTGCTTCTGTATAATTTTAATCCAATGTGGCATGTTTTATCATAAATTATGTTTCTGTTCTGCATATAAAATATTTCTTGATATATTTATCTTTACATTCATCAAGGCAAGCATATTTCATATCCATTAGTTTTTGGATTACAATTGAAATAGTCAAGAAAATTATTCAAATTTAAACAACCACTTAGATTTGTAGAGGAAACTGAAAATAAGGATTAATAAGTGGAATTTCATTTAGAAGAGGTGTTTAAAAATCTTTAAAGAAAGTTTATAAAGAAACAAAAGATAATACTTTAACATTTTTCTTCGTAGAGAGAAAAAAGAAAAAACGTATTCAGATTTGTACATTTTAAGATAGATTTTATAAATGGAATACTTTATTTTCTTTTTTAAAAACTATTTTATATTGGAGTATAGCCGATTAACAATGTTGTGATAGTTTCTGGTGCACACAGAGTGTCTCAACCATACAAATACATGTATCATTTCTCCCCAAATTCCTTTCCCATGCAGACTACCGCATAATATTGATCAGAGTTCTCTGGCCTACATGGTAGGTCCTTGTTTGTTATTTATTTTAAATATAATAATGTGTACTTGACAGCAAATTATGTGCCCTAGTAGGTGGGAGACACTTTGCTTAGTCTAGGGCGATTAACAGTCAGGAAGACACGTTTGGTCTTACCCTCAGTCTGTTTAGAGTCTTTGTGGGGATATGAATGAATAAACAGTCAATTATAATGCAAAGAGACATATTTGGAGCTCAGGGGGATACATGGCCTAACACTGGAACTTACAACCTAGTTGAGGAGAAAAGACACTTGAAATTTAAAGGAAGGTAGTACTGGCTTGGGCTCCCCAGGTGGTGCTAGTGGTAAAGAACCCACCTGCCAGTGCAGGAGACAAGAGAGACGCAGGTTCAGTCCCTGGGTAGGGAAGGTCCCCTGGAGGAGGGCACGGCAACCACTCCTGTATTCTTGCCTGAAGAATCCCATGGACAAAGGAGCCTGGCAGGCTGTAGTCCATAGGATCACAAAGAGTCAGACACGACTGAAGCAAGTTAGCACGCAAGTAGTGTTCGTTTGCAGTTCAAGAAAACCACTTCCCTGGTGGCTGGTGGTTAGGCCTCTGCACTCCCACTGCAGGGGCACGGGTCCCAGCTCTGGCTGGGGAACCAAGGTCCCACAAGTGTGCGGGGCGGCCAAACAACAGAGAGAGAGCCACTTAATGGATGTGGCCAGAGGATTGCTGCTGGGAGAAAATGAGGTCTAAGACGAAATCTAAAGGTGAGAAAAGCTAGCCAGATGGAAAGGTGGGGAAAGTAAGGGAATGACTCTAAAGCAGAAGTAACTGCACGGAAGAGGTTCCTGAGCTGCTGGATCAGTATTCCAAGAACATGTTTCTATCCAAGCCCTTCACTTTATGTGAAAGAGGAAAACCAACCCCTTTCCTAAGTGCTGTCACACTGGGCTTTTCTGTCTCCTCACCAAAGGCCACTGGCAATATCCTTCCTACCCTGTCCCTTGCCCTCTTTTTTCTTCAAAATACAACTTGGAAATATATCATGTTTTGCCTTAAAATCTTACATTTAGATAGCTCTTTTCAAACATCCTATATGTGTCTTGTTGATGCTTATAATATATGTACTGTTTCAAATGCCCTTTCTCTTCAACTAGATTGCAAGTAGTTCCTTAAGAGTAGTCTTAGATTTTCTGTGTCTTTCTTCCTGGCACAGTACTTGACAAGAGTCAACGCTTACTATTTACTAATTGTTTAGTAACATGGTTTAAGTGAGTAAAGAACAAAATTACCACCCAAAGCTACCTAGTCATCAAAATTCTTGACTATTCTCAAAGGGGAGATGGAAAAGACTAAATTTTTTGGTGTCACTTCCAATGGATCTATGTAGGAAGTCACTGTGATAAGAAATTATCTAAGTGTTTTTTGTTCTATAAACACAATAAATTTGGGCTACGAGTTCAAATAGTTGGGTTGGCATGACATTAAAACCATTTTTACTTCAAAAATAATTCTGACCAGGGGTCAAATATTTATTCCTCTTTCCTAGGATGCTGCTGATACCTATATCTCCAAATATCCCTAAATTTCCACAGAGGAAAGGAATATTCTCTTCAAGGACCAGTTGAAAAGAAAGACATACTTGGGGTAAGCAGCAGTAAGTTTCCAAAAGACTGACGCCCAGAAGTTAAAAGCAAAATTTCTAGTCAAAATAAAAGGATACATGTAGCATACTCCCTCAGATAAGATTTTCCAGACAAAAACAGAAACAACTTGAACTTTTGAGAAAAATTATTTTCCTCGGGCAGCATCAGAGGACTTTGTGCATTTATTCGGTTCAGTGGTTTACAAAGCTGTGGATGCCTTAGAGTTCAAAACAAGTGCCCGTTCCCTGTGTGAGCTGCTCAAGGCTCAGAGGTGTCGTGTTGTTCAGTGGAAAATGCCACTGAAAATGAAAAAGGATACTAACACACAACTACCAGCATACTAGTACTGATTAAAAGATAATCATGTGCTTTTCCACATTTGGGGACTATCTAGCACAATCGAGGTACCATAGGTGATAATTTGCACTTGCCCAATACAACAAGGTGCACTTAAACAGTCAAGATTTCATTTAGATTTACTCACACATTTGCCCTTTTATGGAGGGGGCCACTCCAGGTGGCATGCAGCATCTTAGTTCCCCAGCAAGGAGTCTTAACCAGTGGACAACCAGGGAAGTCCATCACTTAGGACTTAAAGCAGAATTACTTATGGTGGAAGCTTAGGCTGTCCTGCATTACTCAATATTATTACCAAATTGTCTGAGAGGTTTGTAATTTTTTAAATTAACTCAACAAACACATATTAAGCACCTACTAGGTTCCAAGCACTGAACTGGAACAGGGACAGTTAAAGGCAATTCTTGCCTTTGCTGCTGTTGTTTAGCCACCCACTCTTTCATGACCTTGTGGACTGTAGCCCATCAGGCTCTGCTGTCCATAGGATTTCCCAGGCAAAAATACTGGAGTTGGTTGCCATTTCCTTTTCCAGGGGATCTTCCTGACCCAGGGATCAAACCTACTTCTCTTGCTTGGCAGGAGGATTCTTTACCACTGAGCCACCCGGAAAGCCCTACCTTGCCTTTATAAATTAACAACCTAATAAGGAAGACAAACAGGCAATAATTTTAATAAACTGTGATAGCTGCGCCACAATAAAAGCAGGAAGAACACAATGGATTCAAGAGAAGCAAAGAAGAATAGCAATCATCCAACTAAGGTTATACAGCTGAAAGGTATACCAACAGTGCTAAGAGCAAAAAGAGGTTACTACCATTCTTCAACTGCTTTCCTGAAAAACACATTTTAAAACCACTTATTTTTCTATCAGGAACTTAGTGTTTAATTCAACTGGTCATAAGACCCAAGAAGATTTTTAAAAGAGAAAGAATAACAGACTTCACCAGTTCTAGGTAACCTGCTCAACCACCCACTTACCTTTAAAACAGAAGTCAATGCTACTTTGAGTTTACAAGGTTCAAGATCACCCTAAATAATCCAGAGAATCTCAAGTGACTCCTGGTTGCCTATAACCAGAAAAGCAAGAGAAGGCCAAATCAAATCCAAAAGCAACCTAGGACAGAGCTAGAGCCCTTTGTACTCCCAAGTCCCTCCAGTTTTCCTTCTTACCTGCCTTTCCAAGCCACAGGTACCTAAACAGTCACCCATCCTCTGATCACTTGCCCTCTAGCCATATAACCAAAGTTCCCCAGGTGTTCTTCAGCCAGCTAACCTTTATACAGTCTTGTATACAATGTAAGCACTGCCTTAGACTTGTAAAGAAATGAGTTTTTCTAATTCTATTCATTGGATCAAATTATCCTATGTCAATTGCTATTTCCACATCTCCTTTTCCTTCTTATCCCACCACAAATCTCTGCCCACCCCCTCATCACATTCATCTGTTAAAGCAACAGTGGAAGGAAGATGGTATAGAAGGAAGAACCTGGATTCTGGAATTAGACATCTCCGATTCAGACTCTGACAATATCCTCTTATTAAATCACTTAATATCTATGACACCTAGTTTCTCCTCTGTAAAATGAGGATAGTCCTGCTAATGCATGGTGGGGGAAAACTGAGATATGTGTAAAGTTCCTGGTATGCTTAGGTGTTAGGCACTTAGCATGCAATAAGTGCCAGTTTCCTTTCTTTCTTAAGACCCAACTTAAATCCCTGCTATTCTGAGAAGCCTCTCAGCTCACCTGCCGAGTATTCATCTCTGCTGTAGCATGGCAGGATTTCCAAAGTCTCTGAATGCCTTGATGGTAAGAAAATCTGCAGTTGAGAAACTTTAGACATTATAGAGGAAACAAGATTAGAGAATTAAGGACATCATCAAACCTGAACAGTTTTAAATTCAGTAAAATGAAACTGTAATCCAACTTGCTAAATAAAAACAATGTTAATGATATTTAGACCTTATAATTACTCATTATAACTACTGTGGTATTATTTTCCAATTACCATTCCCTGCTCATTAGACTTCTAGAGTTTCTCATCCTGTAATTAATAAAGCTGCTTGTAAATTCCTTTGGCTTTGAGGCAAACAATCCAGGTTCTGCCAGAAGGTGTGTTTTCATCTGCCTCCAAGTGTTGGATGCCCATCTGACCCTATAGCTCAGTGCTACTGACTCCACCTCTTAATATTTCAACATGGTCTCCAAACCAGGGAAGCACATAGACACTTGAGAGGATAAAAGCTCTAGATGTTCCCTGATAAACCACTGTGTGTGTATCACCAAGTAGGCATTCGGCAATCCCACTTCTAGTACTTGGATCCATGTGGCTCTCCTGGGTCCGTGATAACTTCATGTCCCAAAGCTTTTTAGCCTCCAAGCACCCATAACTGCAGTTCCACAGTCCAAAGTGGAACTCTTTCTCAGCCTCTTCTGTTAACTCCCTCAGGCTTCTTAAACAATTCTAGTCCTGTTCTGTTTTCCCCTCAACTCTCTTTCCTAATGCCTTTTTTAATGCTATTGGTTACTTGACTCCTTCATCATCAGTTCCTATGTAACTGGCTACTTGGCTCCTTCTATATAAAAAAGCAAAAAACTAACATTTATGTGCCAGGCCCCATTCCATTCTAAACACTTCAAAGGTATTACTCATTTAACATTCATGACAAAATCTGAAGAAAGCTACTATTATTATCCCCATTTTACAGGCAAGCAAACTGAGTCCAGAATGTTTATAAGAAATAGAGTCAGGATTCAAATTTGGGCAGTGTAGGGGGCCAACACTTGCTAAATTTCCTTGATTCTTTGCTCAACCCCAGGCCACCTCAGTGTCTATTTTTTGGTTCTGCATCAGTTGTGTTTTCAGGTGAAATAAACTCTTGTGAAGTCACAGCCTGTTTTCTTCTCCTTCTCCCCTTCCTCTGCTTTACATTCTCTGATGTCAAATACTTGCTGCTTGACCACACCCATGTGTCACCACAATTAGGTAGTTTCTCAGGTAGAAATCTCTCCATGTCATATCCCAAAGTCTCCTTCTTCCTTATCACATCTCTAACTGAGAAATGTGCACGCTGTTTGATGTCTCCAATAAAGGTATGATACAGAAACATTTAAAACCATTACTCTAAATCAGACCTCAGGCTGCTCAGCACAGTATTCTTCTTTCTGACAGAAAATAAACAAAGGATATTTTGTGAAAGACACCTACAGAGAGCTCCCTGGAGACCTAGTGGTTATGACTCTNTCTCCAATAAAGGTATGATACAGAAACATTTAAAACCATTACTCTAAATCAGACCTCAGGCTGCTCAGCACAGTATTCTTCTTTCTGACAGAAAATAAACAAAGGATATTTTGTGAAAGACACCTACAGAGAGCTCCCTGGAGACCCAGTGGTTATGACTCTATGTTTCCACTGCAGGGGCATGGATTCAATCCCTGGTCAGGGAACTAAGATCCCAAAAGCTGTGTGACATGCCAAAATTAATAATAGTAAATAAAGATATGTTTTTAAAAAGATATCTATAAGCTGCATGCCACAATTCTTATTGCCTTCTAATGAACTTAATGGATATATCACTCACTAATATCTCATGCCTTTTGGAATTAACTAAACCTATCAAGGTAGAAACTTTTACAGATGTTCTATAATATCTCTAATGAACATGAAAACTAACTTTTGTTAGTTTTCTGGGCTCCCCTGGTGGCTCAGACGGTAAAGAATCTGCCTGCAACACTGGAGACCCGAGANATATCTCATGCCTTTTGGAATTAACTAAACCTATCAAGGTAGAAACTTTTACAGATGTTCTATAATATCTCTAATGAACATGAAAACTAACTTTTGTTAGTTTTCTGGGCTCCCCTGGTGGCTCAGACGGTAAAGAATCTGCCTGCAACGCTGGAGACCCGAGATCGATCCCTGGGTTGGGAAGATCCCCTGGAGAAGGGAATGACAACCCACTCCAGTATTCTTGCCTGGAGAATCCCATGGACAGAGGAGCCTGGTGGGCTACAGTCTATGTGGTCGCAAACAGTCGGACACAACTGAGCGACTGAAGTGAACTGAACTGAACTTCTTACATGATTCTATGACTCACTGAATAAGCTATGTGTGTGCCATTCAATTACTCAACAAGCATTTATTGAGTTCTGGGATATCACAGCAACCAAGACAAATATTATTTCTCTCTGGGAGCTTTAACACCAGAATAGGACATACAATAAACATATAGCATTTCACTCCAGATAATAAGTGCTCTGAGGAAAATCATACAAAATGATATGTAAGAAAATGAAGTGAGTGGGCACAGGGAAATGAGTTTAGACTGAGTTATCAAGGAAGACCTCTCTGAGAAGATGGCATTCAGCTAATACCTGAACACCAAGAAGCAAGCAAGCATGTTCCAGGCACAGGAAACAGTGAATGAAGTCTTCAGGTAGAAAAAAAGACCAAGGCATTCACGCCCTTGGAGAATTCACCACTGTCTTCATGACTTTATAAAATTTATACATAAATCCCGTCAATCTTAATTGTTGTGGACTAAACAATGCAAATCACGTCTATAAGATGAGTTTCTTATTCCCCTTAGCAGCAGGAGAAGTTTATCACCACAATGGCCAAATTTCCAGGACTGTTGTGTCTTGATTTCCTCCAGAGCACTCCTATCAGGACCAGTTGCAAATACCCAGCAACACTTGTTGATAATTAACACCAACAGGCCATGGAAAACAGATTTTGCAAGTCAGTCAGCCATAAAATACTTACTAAACAAGACTGCAAGAGATTAAGCTCAGTTCTTTGGGAGTTTGGCCATCCATTCCTGCATAACCACCTTGTCCAATCCCTCTCCTGATCCCCAGGAGCCTAAATAGCTGTGCTGAGTGATAACCTTTCTTGATCTGTGGGAAACCAGTAGTTAACAACCTAGGATTGTCTTTTCCATTGTGTTGTGTTGAAACACTGCTAAGACCTCAGGCTTGTGCCTGGTACCAGATTAGTCATTTAGTAAAAGTTCTAGTACCTCACTTGAGAAAGAGTTAATTTACAAAAAGAGAAACTTTACCAAACATTCCTGATGAGCTGACATCCTAGGCTTTAAAAGCATCATAAAGTTAAAAATAAAGCAAATTCCACACAAGAATTACATCCTCACTTTGGGGATGGATATACTTTTTTTTTGCATTCAATCCATTCATTATCCATACAGATGAATTTATGGGATTTATCATAAACTATTTTACCCAAACCTAGTCTGTCTCCACACTCCAAAGGCTTTGAGGAGCTGCCTCCTTAGTACCACCTTTGCTATCACCAGGCCATGACATTCTCCCTTACTCACATCTTCACCCATTGGCCCACACATCTCTGGAGAATAGGAAGACATCCTCTACTTGGATGTTGGTAGAAAGCCATTACCATCTCTTACTAAGGAAAAAAAAATGTTTAATACCCTGAGATATTGTGCTTCCCTAAATGGAGCCAGTTTGCCTCTCTCTGTCCTGTAGCTTAGGCTAGTTTTCAATCCTAGAAACATTATACCTCGATGGTGATAACAATTAAGAGAGTACCAAACATAGGAAACCTAAATTCAAGTCTTATATTTTTTATTTATTCAAAACATTCTTATTACATATCTGTTAAGTACCAGACTCTGCATCACTTTATTTTTCCCCACTTTGGACAAGTAACTAAACTGCTCTATGCTCCAGTTTTCTTACTTGTACATATCTTTAGAGAGAAGACATTCTACCAGATGCTCTCTAGTCCCTTGCAGTTCTAAATGTCCTTGCTTCTAAATCCATTTCTAACTTCTATATTCTAACTTAACATTCATCTCTAAGTCAGCTGACTTTATCATATGGAAATTTCTATTAAAACAAAGGCCAGTACTGACTATATCTCCAAAGGCATTAATATAATTCCACTGAGAGAGAAAAAATTAATCAGTATTTCTAGAATTTAGATAATTACTTTCAAGGATAATCAATCAGGAAATTATACTATATATATTCATAAATAAAAAAAGATTAACATGATATAAATGGCTCAGAATCAGTTTCCTCAAGAGAAAAGACAGGTATATAACCAAGTACTGAAAATATAAATCAATATGTAAACCACAAAGATGAATAGACAGTATAAAAAACAGGTATACATATACATTGCTGGTAACATTGTATACTCTTTCTAAAGTATAAGTTGACTTCATATATCAAGGGCCATAAAATTGGTTATGAAGATTTATTATAGTAATGGTCCTTTATTATAATATCTTTTGATTTGGGGTTCACTCATATAATTTATCCAGTTAGCTTGCTCTCTTTCCAATCATGCTCCTTGGCCTTAAACATGTGAACACACTTAGGTTAGCCTGATGAGTAGGTAAGAAACACACAGGGGAAAACCAAGCCTTTCCAGCTGGGACCCACAATATGCCTGAGTTAAGGAGCTGTAACTCTGACTTTAAGAATACAAAAATATCCAGTTCCCAAAAAGGTAAAACTCACCATTTCTGCATCCAATCTAAACTTACCAAATATATTAGTTTGCTAGGGTTTGGGTAATAAAGTAACACCAACTGGTTGGCTTAAGTAACAGAAATTTATTGTCTCACAATTTTGAGGCTAGAAATCTGAGATTAAGGTGTTAGCAGAGTTGGTTCCTTCTAAGGAATAAAAGGATGTTTCAGGTCTTCTTTCTTGACTTGTAGATGGCCACTTTCTCCCTGTGTTTCTTCACTTGACTATGTATGTGTCTCTAAATTTCCCCTTTTTGGAAGAACACCAGTCATATTGGGTTAGGGCCACCCTAATGACTTCTTTCTAACTTGACCAACTCTGTTTTAACCCTATTTCCAAATAAAACCACATTCTGAGGTGCTATGGGTTAGAACTTCAACATATAAGCCAGGGTGGGGAGGGGAGAGGCTGTAAACAATTCAATCTATAACAACAAGCATTCAAATAAACAATAAAATATACACCATACTGGGAAAAGTCAATCAATTGAAATGAAACAATAGGGACAATAGCATTAGTATTTGATAAAGCCATTAGAGGAATTACTAAAAAACTGTATTCTGCTTGTTCAAGAAGTTAGAAAAAAGTGGTATGATTGTTACATAGACTTGGAAGATATAAAAGAACTCAACTGAAACTTCTAGAGATGTAAAAATAAAATGTGTGAGATGAAAAATTCACTGGAAGGAATTAATAGCAGGTTAAACAAAGCAGAACTATTAATTACTGAACTTGAAAACACTGCAACAGAAATTATCAAAAGTGGAATTCAGAGGAAAAAAGACTGGGGAAAAATGAGCAGAGTATCAGTGATCTGTGGGACAGCTTCACGCAGCCTAATATCTGGGCAAATAAGCTGCCAAAGGAGAGGTGGAAAAAGAAAAATATTATTTAAAGAAATAATTTTTTCCAAAATTTCCAAATGTGATGAAAATGAAGACTACAGAGCCAAGAAACTTAAAAAACTCCAAAAACAAGAAATATGAATAAAACTATACCAAGTCACATCATTACCAAATCTCTTGAAACCACTGATAAAGAGAAATCTTAAAAAGAAACCAGTATAAAGACATTAAGTACAGAGAGCCAAAGATAAAAATGACAGCAGACTTCTTGTTGTAAACAACAAAACCAAGAGACAATGGGACAACATCTCTAAAGCACTGAAAGAGAAAAATCTGTCAACCTAGAATTCTATACTCAGTAAAAATAACTTTAAAAAATGAAGGTGAAATGAAGATTTATTGAGACATACACAGCTGAAAGAATTTATCAACAGCAAACCTTCCCTATGAGAAATGTTAAAGGGAGTCCTTTGGGCAGAGGAAAACAACAGCAAATGGAAATCTAGACCTATCCAAGGAAGGAAAATATCAAATCTGTATCTACGCAGGCTCTAGATAGAAACATCTCTGTCATTTCCTCCCTCCCATCACCACTCAGTCCATGTTTCACTTAGAAACACAACTGAATGAGGCTTCACTACTCATGTATACTTTATATATAGATCCTACATGGTAAACTGTATTTATTGAAGTCACTCAACAAATATTCATTGAGGCTGTACTATATTTCAGACACTGGGGATAAGCTCACTAAAACAGACAAGCCCCCGTAACAAGCTCCTTGAGCTCACACTCCAGCATTTGACCTTCTAATTCACAGACATAAGAACATAGTATCAAAGTCACACTGCAATTTGCTAATTTTGTTTTATTTATTTATTATTATTATTTTGTACAATATTGTATTGGTTTTGATTCCTTTCAGACTGCAAACTCTTCAGTTTGGTTGTTTCATTTGTCTTTATAATTCAGTAACCCAATACAACAATCCAATTATTAATACATGGTCTATATATACTGTCAGTACTGTTTTTGACATAGGCCTAGAACATAATGCAATATAAACAAAGCAATTCTGTTATTTTTCATTTTGTGAAATTTTTATCATGCTGCTGAAATTGGAGTAGGAAGAAAGGTGAAAAGGAACAAAGAAGCCATTTAGGACTAGAACAAGACTCCGTTTCTTTTATAATCTATATATTTTATAAAATGATGTTCAGATGCTCACTACAGACATACACAGTAATGCGATTGAAGTGAAAATGCACAATTATCTGAAAGCCAAGAGTACCTGGAAGAAGCAAACATGCTAGCCTTAAGTGTTAATTTTGTTACTAAAATTATGAATAAACCTGGCTTGGAACTTCCTGGCAGCCATAGCATAAAGAAAACACAACTGGTAAGAAATTGTGGTTGGTCTTATGGATAAAATATTATTAACATGCAAATACTCACTGCCTTCTACTTTCTTTTCCCTTGATGTATTAAAATACTACTTCTCCAAGCCAAGCTTTTGATAGCTGCTAGAGCTGTTGAGGGATGTGGAGAAAACAAGAATATACACCATAAGGAAACTCAGGTCTTCTATATCACTATCTGAAGGGAAAATCATCTATTTTGGTACTTTACTATTATGAAAGATGTTCTTGCCCAGGAAGTACTTTACTACTTTGAGTGCATATGTGCCGGGAGCCAGCGTGAGGAATCCCACTCATGACAAGGTCATGCGGAGAGGCCTGATGGGCAAGGCAAATCAGGCCTCAGGAGTTCCCCCTGTGTTTTCCTGAGCATGTACCCCCAAAATAAGAATTTGCCTGCCTTATTGTACTGTGCTTTTCCACTCTTTTGACACTCTCTGGAAAAAAGTTAACTTAGAGCTTCAGTCTTCTGCATTTGAAAGGAGTGTTTCAGCTCAAACCCCTCTGATAACTCTCTAACTTGCCTAACAGGTTCCCTTGTACCCTTTACAGCTTGTGAATTGTTCACAGCCCCCCAACCGCGAGAGGCACAAAGCTTAAGGCATCTTAAAGATACAGAGCCTTTTCTAAAGAGCTAAAAATTCATATCGGTGACAGGATTTCACTGTTGACTCAATGATTGCTGCCAGGCCTCCATATTCTTTATCTTTTAGGCACCTGGGAGGATGTTAATCAATGTAAATGGGATATGGAAAAAGATATATAATAGTTTTGATGGTAGCAACACTAGATTTTTGAGTTAATTACTTTTCATTTGTTATAAATCACTGTACTCCTTTTACTTGTTACAAATTGCTGTATCTTTGCTATGTTAAGAATGTAACTTTATTTAGTGTTTTCTGAGAGCGGCACCAGACTTTGGGAAGATCAACACAAATAAGTCTTCTGGTTGACAAACCCTTTATCAGAAAAAAGGCTGTAAAATGTTAATTGGCCCTTTTGGCCAAAAGATGACCTAAATCACCTAAGACCTGTGTATACAACTAGGTATGCAGAGAGAAAAGCCTGGTTTTGATAAAAGTCTGGCTGCTAACATTGCATAATTTTGTATTACCCATTGATATCTATGTACAATCAAAAGTATAAAAGGCCTTCTGAACAATAGAGGACAGGCCAGTCAATGGAAGGACTGGTTTCCCCAGTGTCTCCTCTTTACTCTAATTTCTGGCTGAATTCCCACCTAGGGCATGGAGGCTCACCATGTCTACTTACTTGTCCCAGCTTTTAAGATCCATGTGAAGGGGGGCCGAAGGCGGGCCACCTCTTGATATTCAAGAGGATGCCAGTGGCCTAACGTAGATGGTGCAAACTTCTTGTCGCAAAGTTTTATTAGTTCTCCACAGAAACCAAGTGCCTCTTTTCTCTACTAAAAGTTCCTACTATACTATTTCTTCCTAATCTCTTTTAGATTTCTAAATAAATAAGTTTTTCCTCACCTATCCGTCTCCCCTTCAAATCACCCTGGATCCACTGGGGCTGGACCCCGGCACATATGTAAATCGTATCCATCATTTTTCACTAGTTAAGTGCCTCACTTACTTTGGCAATGAGCAGTCAAGAAAGTACTCTTCTATAAGATTCTGAATATTGAATCACTGGGAGCCAAAATGGTGAAATACTGAAATCATCATTTTCAAATCATCAATGGCTAATTCTNATGTAAATCGTATCCATCATTTTTCACTAGTTAAGTGCCTCACTTACTTTGGCAATGAGCAGTCAAGAAAGTACTCTTCTATAAGATTCTGAATATTGAATCACTGGGAGCCAAAATGGTGAAATACTGAAATCATCATTTTCAAATCATCAATGGCTAATTCTATGTCAGGTTTCCATTTGAGAAGAAAGGAAAAAAGTATATTCTAATCCACTTCCTAGGAGCAGCCATAATCAGCAGCTAGCTGCAATGATAAAACTCAATAAATTAAGCTTCATTTAAAAATTTGTTCAATAGCAACAATAAAAAAGGCATTAATGGAAATGGTTATGACTCATTCAGTTCAGTTCAGTTCAGTCACTCAGTCGTGTCCGACTCTCTGCGACCCCATGAATCACAGCANGAACGTTGAGCTTTAAACCAACTTTTTCATTCTCCTCTTTCACTTTCATCAAGAGGCTTTTTAGTTCCTCTTCACTTTCTGCCATAAGGGTGGTGTCATCTGCATATCTGAGGTTATTGATATTTCTCCTGGCAATTTTGATTCTAGCTTGTGCTTCTTCCAGCCCAGCATTTGTCATTAAGCTTAAGCTTAATTAGTTTCAAATGATATATCTCTCTATATTACAAGGAAGAAGCTGCCTCAAAATCAAAACCCTTCTGTATTAAAAATTCACTCCCTCACTTCCCTCCCCATCCATCACTCAGGTATTTCCCTCCTTCAGCTCTGGTATGTCTGTGTTTTGTTCTAAATGGGCCTTCCTGCTACTGCCTTTCTTTGACCTCCAGTCCCCTTTGGTTCATGGATGGCAACAGGATGAGCAAGTGAGGGGATGCAAAGCTGTGGCTGAGCTCAAGAAATACCCAGGCCACAGAGAGTACTGTCATCTCATTTAGAAAGGAGCATGTTTTTGGTTACTCTCATTCTGACATTAAACAGAGATTACATTTTGAGTAAATTAGAGAGCAACCTCTAGTATTTAACAGATGAGGGCAAGCCCCTCTTCTCTCATACCACTGAGAAGAGAACATGAAGATTTCTGGAAATGAGGTGTGCAATTTATATAAAGAACCCAGGGCCTTCTAAGGAAAAGCAACTAAGATTACTATGTATTTATTATGTATGTATATATTTTAAAGCTATAAAAGCTAATGAGATGGGGACTTCTCTGGTGGGTCCAGTGGCTAAGACTCCATGGTCCCAAGGCAAGGGGCCTGGATTCAAACCCTGGTCAGAGAACTAGATCCCACATGCCACAGCTTGAAGATTCCTCATGCCACAAGAAAGATCAAAGAGGCCACAACTAAGACCCACTGCAGCCATATAAGTAAATATTTTAAAAAAACATGCTAATAGGATGAACTGCATTGGCCTTGCATTGGCTTTGTCCAAGGCTGAATGCCAAAAAAGGCAAAGAGACCCTTGAGGGAATGAGACACAATAACAATTGACTGTGATTGAATCAGATGACTGGTCTCCGCCCTAAGACATTCAGAGGGGGATACTGGTTCTGGATCTACAAGGTGAATGACACCACCTAGACTCCACAGAGACAATACTGGTACTATGAACAGTAGGCAGGGTGCGAGACCAATGTAACTACAGAGCTGTAGCTCTGGGGACACCCACATCCTTTACTGCAGAGTGTTCAGAGCTGAACATAAAACTGATGATAGAGAAAGCTCTTTTACACACTATCCATCCCCCTTTCCCCGGCCCCCTCCTCACACACATCACTCAGTTTCCACAGCACTTCCTGGAAGCATCATAAGTCCTTGACTCCAGTTCTTCCCACAGGGGCAGTGGCGGTGGCTTTGGTGGCAGGGGCATGTCTGGGATTCCTCTGCATTCCCAGTATCTCGAAACTCTTTAGAAGTCCAACAGTAAGGGAGCTTTTAAGCACAGTGGAAACGGTACAGATCTGGCAGACTTTGGTTTGAATTCTAGCTCCAGCATATACCAGTCATATGATCTTCAGCAAGTTGACATATCTCTGTATACCTCAATTCCTTCCTCTGTATGCTGAAGTTATTATAAACAAATGTTGAATGGATTTGTCTAGAATACATAGTACAGGATATAGCTGGCGTGTCCTCAGTAAATATTAGTTCTGTGCCTTTGTGCCCCCAAAGATTTCCCTGGCAATGTTGGACCAATGGGAAGTTTTACTTTGGAGAATGGAATTAAATGGTGCTCAAAACAAGCCTTCTTATTATTACCATCACCTGGACATCACTGTTGTAATCCCACAGACCAACATAAGAATATACAGAGAATAAAAAGACGGATCACAAGTTGGCCGTAAGTTTGACCACTATATAAACAGTGAGGAACAAGATAAGAACACTATGCATCACTCAGCTTGAATGATAAACCCCCCAAAATGTAGATAAGCTGATGATGCAGATAAAGAGCAAAATGCATATGAAATCAAATGACTAGAACCTGGCATAACTTGTTTTGGAGCAAGCAGGAAAGAAAGCAAGCAAATCAACTTCAAGAAACTTCCCTAGCAAACCCCACCTCAAACTGATCACTTACTGTGAATTCTCTCCACTTTTAAGTACATAGGTTGGTCTGCCTCACACATACATCTTTTTATGTTTCAAGTTTTTAATCTCTTTAAATTTATTGTCAATTCCACCTCGGAGGAAATCTGAGCTTCTATTTCTTTTGTATACTCCTCTTGGGTAGGAACACAGGAAATTTTAAAAGCAAACCAAAAAAAGCAAAAAGAAAGGGAGGGAAGAGGCAGTGAGGGAAAAAGGAGAATGAAGAAAGCAAGAAAGAAGGCCAGTTTCAAAAAGAAGGCTGAACTCTGGTGAAGCATCCTGTGGTGAAATATCCCCACATTAGGAACCCTGGCAGTCTGCGAACTGTTTGCTCTTTGCTGTTCTGTTGAACTTGAGGCATCCATCTTCTTGTAATAAATGCTTGTTGGAGAATTCAGCATAACGAACCATCTGCCATTCTTGACTTGAATCATCAACAATAAGCAAAGAACTCATTTATAGACCATACTGGTAATTAGTGACTAATTAAATGTGGGAAACAAAGGCAATACTTTCCAGAACAACTGTTTCAGACAGACAAGACAGCAAAAATTACTGCACAACTGAAATCCAGGTATTTTCCTATGATGACAACACCTAAAACAAGAAGTAAGTCCCATTGGCGGGAGAACTTGAAAATGAGCATCACTGGAGTCCCCTTCAACCTACTCACCAGGATGAAGGGGGGATATTTACACCTGCCCAAGCATATTGCCATCAGGAAGTGACCCCTCCCAGCTCCCTGAATTCCCTTTGTGCTTTACAGTACTCATGAGGCTCTGCAATGGATTATCATCCTATGTATATATGTATTTGGCTGTGCTAGGTCTTAGCTGTGGCATATGGGATCTAGTTCCCTGACCAGGAATTGAACCCAGGCCCCTTGCATTGGTCGTGTAGAGTCTTAGCCACTGGATAACCAGGGAAGTCCCAGATTATCACCCTTTGGATTCATGTCTTTTTATTTCTACTATCTGTGGATTCTTTAAAGCAATAACTGTGCCACATTCAACTCAAACTTTACATAAGACTAAGATTAGAGGTCTTTTACTGAACCTACAATGAAAAAACCTTGTTATCAATTCATGAAATCCTCATTTTCGTTTGCTTGAAATTTGTTATGTATTGCTTCATCTGGGCTTGAGTCCCAAAATCCAATAACTATGTATGGACTTTGTTAGATAAACACAAGATGGCATGGTCAAATAGCAGAAACATGAGTAGGAGATCAAGAGACAGAGTCTAATTCCTGTGCTTTTCCTAAATACAAAAATGAGAATTCCCTAGCAGTCCAGTCCAGTGGAATTCCACTGCAGGGAGCACAGGTTCTATCCCTGGTCAGAGAACTAAGATTCTGAATGCTTAGCAGTGTGGAAAAAAAAAAAGTTTGATAAATCACATATCTTTTTTATACTTCAATTACTTCATGCATAAAACAAGGGAAAAGAATATCCACCCAGCAAAGAAATGGGGAAGGGAAAGGAGGAGACATTTNGATCACAAGTTGGCCGTAAGTTTGACCACTATATAAACAGTGAGGAACAAGATAAGAACACTATGCATCACTCAGCTTGAATGATAAACCCCCCAAAATGTAGATAAGCTGATGATGCAGATAAAGAGCAAAACGCATATGAAATCAAATGACTAGAACCTGGCATAACTTGTTTTGGAGCAAGCAGGAAAGAAAGCAAGCAAATCAACTTCAAGAAACTTCCCTAGCAAACCCCACCTCAAACTGATCACTTACTGTGAATTCTCTCCACTTTTAAGTACATAGGTTGGTCTGCCTCACACATACATCTTTTTATGTTTCAAGTTTTTAATCTCTTTAAATTTATTGTCAATTCCACCTCGGAGGAAATCTGAGCTTCTATTTCTTTTGTATACTCCTCTTGGGTAGGAACACAGGAAATTTTAAAAGCAAACCAAAAAAAGCAAAAAGAAAGGGAGGGAAGAGGCAGTGAGGGAAAAAGGAGAATGAAGAAAGCAAGAAAGAAGGCCAGTTTCAAAAAGAAGGCTGAACTCTGGTGAAGCATCCTGTGGTGAAATATCCCCACATTAGGAACCCTGGCAGTCTGCGAACTGTTTGCTCTTTGCTGTTCTGTTGAACTTGAGGCATCCATCTTCTTGTAATAAATGCTTGTTGGAGAATTCAGCATAACGAACCATCTGCCATTCTTGACTTGAATCATCAACAATAAGCAAAGAACTCATTTATAGACCATACTGGTAATTAGTGACTAATTAAATGTGGGAAACAAAGGCAATACTTTCCAGAACAACTGTTTCAGACAGACAAGACAGCAAAAATTACTGCACAACTGAAATCCAGGTATTTTCCTATGATGACAACACCTAAAACAAGAAGTAAGTCCCATTGGCGGGAGAACTTGAAAATGAGCATCACTGGAGTCCCCTTCAACCTACTCACCAGGATGAAGGGGGGATATTTACACCTGCCCAAGCATATTGCCATCAGGAAGTGACCCCTCCCAGCTCCCTGAATTCCCTTTGTGCTTTACAGTACTCATGAGGCTCTGCAATGGATTATCATCCTATGTATATATGTATTTGGCTGTGCTAGGTCTTAGCTGTGGCATATGGGATCTAGTTCCCTGACCAGGAATTGAACCCAGGCCCCTTGCATTGGTCGTGTAGAGTCTTAGCCACTGGATAACCAGGGAAGTCCCAGATTATCACCCTTTGGATTCATGTCTTTTTATTTCTACTATCTGTGGATTCTTTAAAGCAATAACTGTGCCACATTCAACTCAAACTTTACATAAGACTAAGATTAGAGGTCTTTTACTGAACCTACAATGAAAAAACCTTGTTATCAATTCATGAAATCCTCATTTTCGTTTGCTTGAAATTTGTTATGTATTGCTTCATCTGGGCTTGAGTCCCAAAATCCAATAACTATGTATGGACTTTGTTAGATAAACACAAGATGGCATGGTCAAATAGCAGAAACATGAGTAGGAGATCAAGAGACAGAGTCTAATTCCTGTGCTTTTCCTAAATACAAAAATGAGAATTCCCTAGCAGTCCAGTCCAGTGGAATTCCACTGCAGGGAGCACAGGTTCTATCCCTGGTCAGAGAACTAAGATTCTGAATGCTTAGCAGTGTGGAAAAAAAAAAAGTTTGATAAATCACATATCTTTTTTATACTTCAATTACTTCATGCATAAAACAAGGGAAAAGAATATCCACCCAGCAAAGAAATGGGGAAGGGAAAGGAGGAGACATTTATTGGTGCCTAAAAGGAGAGTGAAAAAGTTGGCTTAAAGCTCAACATTCAGAAAACGAAGATCATGGCATCTGCTCCCATCACTTCACAGGAAATAGATGGAGAAACAGTGGAAACAGTGTCAGACTTTATATTTCTGCAAAATCACTGCAGATAGTGACTGCAGCCATGAAATTAAAAGATGCTTACTCCTTGGAAGGAAAGTTATGACCAACATAGTATATTGAAAAGCTGAGATATTACTTTGCCAACAAAGGTCCATTAAGGTTATGGTTTTTCCAGTGGTCATGATTGGATGTGAGAGTTAGGTTGTAAAGAAAGCTAAGTGCCAAAGAATTGATACTTTTGAACTGTGGTGTTGGGTCCCTTGGACTGCAAGGAGATCCAACCAGTGCATCCTAAAGGAGATCAGTTCTGGGTGTTCATTGGAAGGACTGATGCTGAAGCTGAAACTCCAATACTTTGGCCGCCTCATGCAAAGAGTTGACTCATTAGAAAAGATCCTGATGCTCGCAAGGATTGAGGGCAGGAGGAGAAGGGGACGACAGAGGATGAGATGGCTGGATGGCATCACCGACTCGATGGACATGAGTTTGAGTGAACTCCAGGAGTTGGTGATGGACAGGGAGGCCTGGCGTGCTGTGACTCATGGGGTTGCAAAGAGTCGGACACGACTGAGCGACTGAACTGAACTGATTACATGCTAGACAGACCCTGGGTTAGGTAAATCTCCCTATGTATGTCTCATAATAACTGGTGCATCAGTTTCCCAGCTTTACAGACAGACAAACTAAGACTCAACAATAATAATCAGCAAAAAGTCAGTCAACTAGCAATTGGCAAAGTGAAAATACAGACTCTGAGAATCTAACTCCAAAGCCCTCAGGTCAAGCCATTTGACACTTAGTGCAAGTCACTGAGCTGGCACCTGATGGTTACCAAGGATAAGTGCATGCATGTTCAGTTGTGTCCAACTCTCGGCAACCCCGTGGACTGTAGCCCACCAGTCTCCTCTGTCCATGGTATTTCCCAGGCAAAAATACTGCAGTGGGTTGCCATTTCCTCCTCTAGGAGATCTTCCCAATCCAGAGATATAAACTTCCTCTCCTGAGTCTCCGGCATTGGCAACATGGATTCTTTACCACTTGAGCCATCAGGGGAACCCTACCAAGGATACAGAGGTGAACTAATCAGAAAGCAAAATGTCTATGAGAGGATGAAAGCACATACACAAATAATTGTTCCAGAATATGCAAGTAGAATTCCTTCTATCCACCCTGCTCCTTTTAAAGAGGCTGTGAAAAATAAATTATGTAGGTGTCAAAAGGTGTATTTTTACTCATCTATGTCTAATATTATAGTTCTTATGCTAGGAAATACACTTTAAATAAATAATTCTTGGTTTCTGTCCACAAGGAGTTTATAATCTTGTTAAAGAAAATATTAGCACTTCACTTATCTATGAAACTCAGTCACATGGAACCATATAGTCCATTAAAATAACAGACAAAATTGATATTTCTAATTTTGCTTTTGAGCTTGACAACTGTTGCAATGAAGACCAGTGTCTTTGCAATGAAATAAACACAATGTTGTCATACTGAGGGTCTTCAACTTTCTGAACATTAAGTCAACTAACCATAATTACTGTGCTTCTCTTTGTAGCCTTCCAAAATTGACTCCCACCCTCAACATCCTCTTATGTCTTTGTTTGACAATGGTATTTAAGGCAAGAATTATTAAAGATAAGGGCTTAGTCATGTCATAAGTTACTCAGTTTTCCTGGGTCTCTCCCAAGCATATATGCTATTTAACTTTTGTTTGATTTTCTCCTAATTAATAAATAAATAGCTTTTAAAAGAAAAAGGAAAGACCAGAACTCCAGTAACCTATGAAAAAAGGTTACCTATAAAGATATATGAAATATATATTAATTAGAGTTCTAGAATAAAAGTAGAAAAAAAGATAATAACCTCCAGGTTTCAGTAGGTTTGTTAAAGGAAATATTCTGCCATCCATATTCTGGCTTTGACTATATATTCCTCTATAATTAAAGCCACTTTTTGATTAAACAATATTGTAAAATCGTAATAGCACTTCTCACTTGAAGCAGTAATATTAACTTTTATTCATAATATCTTCTTTCTTGTGTACCCAAGAATTATGAATACTACATATGAAATCAAAACAGTAAAAAAAAAAAAAAGTAAATTTCAAAATTCAATCCAAAAACTATGGGAGCATTAATAATTATGAAGGAAGAGAGTTGTGGAGGATGTTTTATATTATTTTTCCGTCAGTAGCCTTCACTTTTATATCATTAAGGTCTTTTATAAGCAGAATTTTGTTGAATTTCTTATTTACTGTTGAAATAGTATTTAAAGCATGTATACATAACCCATAGGCTTAAATTCAGTGAATCAGTTATTATACATTAATATTTATTGTGTTATAACTGTGCATTTTCAAAACACTTCTTCCTATTGCACACCATAAAGGACTGAATTTTTATCCTATACAAAATAAGACCTACTAATTATTTCTTTGTTTAAACAAGCATTTGGAGAAAACCCCCCAAAACCAGCAGGTAGACATATACAACCAACACTTTAAAAAACAATTAAAACATATATACCTCTTTCTTTTGAAAAACAGAATTTTATTACTAGCACAGTGAGTTCGTTTACTATTCCATAGTTGACTTATAAAGCAAATATTCTCTCTAGGACTGCCTTGAAATCTCAGATATCTATAAACCCCTAAGTTAAGAAGAATTTACTATGAGATGAATACTTCCATATTTTGGTGATTGTTTAGGAAACTTCATCACACAAAGGAATCACGAAAGAATGGGGCTAGGATTCTCTGAACTGAGCTGAAAAAGTTCAAACACGAGAGGATGTAAAGACTCTAAGGCTCTTCATCTTTCCCCAAGAGAGCTATTACTTACATGTCGGCTTCAAATGCTACCAGGTAGTTAGGTACTATCTCTCTTCCTACTTAATCCACTTTGTTCTCAATTATTTAGAGATGAGAAGTCTCATGGTAGTAAAAAGCCTATAACCCATATTCCCTCCATTGAAAATAACAAGGTTTAAACTTATATGCAGAATACATCATAAGAAATGCTGGACTGGAAGAAACACAAGCTGGAATCAAGATTNATGGACAGGGAGGCCTGGCGTGCTGTGATTCATGGGGTCACAAAGAGTCAGACACGACTGAGGGACTGAAATGAACTGAAACCAAGGGAGGCCAGCACACCAGTATGAAGACAGGAAAAGAGGCGTTCCATGTGTAAATTCACCAGGGGTTAAGGATTTCATAGTCTGTGGGCACAGTGGCATGGACACAGGATGTGGCAGTTGCCAGAACCTGTCACAAATTATCATCTATATAAGTGCCTTGGAGAAAGTGTCTACAGGAACTGAAAGAGCAATAGTATTAAAGTGTTCATTTGTGGCCCCAATACACTTATTTGTGGATTCTTCTGACTAAGTATTAGGGCTTTCCTGAGTGATCAGTTGGTAAAGAATCTGCCTGCAGTGCAGGAAACCCTGGTTCAATTCCTGACTTGGGAAGATCTGCTGGAGAAGGCATAAGCTACCCACGCCAGTATTCTTGTGCTTCCCCTGTGGCTCAGATGGTAAAAGACTCCACCTGCAATGCAGGTGACCTGGGTTTGATCCCTTGGTTGCGAAGATCCCCTGGAGAAGGGAAAGACTACCCTCTCCAGTATTCTGGCTGGGAGAATTCCATGGACTCTATATATCTATAGTCCATGGGGTCACAAAGAGTTGGACACACCTGAGCAACTTTCACTTTTCACTTTTCTGACTAAGTCTAGTGTTGAAGGAGAATATGACCTTTTTCTCATCAAGGACACCTGGGCAAGTCTACATTAGAGTCAGAGGGAAGCATGGAAGCAAATGAGATTTCAGGACCTGCAGGAGGGTCAGTTCACTAAGAAACATTCACTAACTTCCTGTCCTACCCCCACCAGCAAGGTAGTAGAAAAGAAGCAGTAAAAGCATTAATTCTTGACCACAGTGTGCATCAAAGGGAACCTTACAAATACTTAGAGCAGGTAATTTTCAAAAAAAGATGAAATACTCCTGCAAATAAAAAGGATTGGAGCCATGGTAACTGTATAATAAATAGCAGCTAAGTTTTATTGATCCCTTTTCATAAAGCAAGCATGGTGTTCCACATATATCATTTAATCCTCAAACCAAGCTTATGAAAGAGGTACATAATTACCTCCATCCAACAGATGAGAAAAATTAGGCTGACCCAAGATCACACAGATGGCAACAATCAGATTCCAGAAACCAGACATTCAATTTGTGAGGTCCACTACAGTAACCACTAGTCCCAAGTGACCATTTAGAGTTTAATTAAAATTAAATACAGTTAGATTTTTATTTTCCCATTTGCACTAGCTACAGTTTAAGTGTCATTGGTCACATATGGCTAGCGACTACTGGATCAGGGAGTGCCAGATGCAGAACATTTCCATCACTGCAGAAAAATCTATTTGACAGTGCTACTGGATACACAAGTCTCAGGAAGGTTAAAGAAACAAAGTGACTTAAACACACACACACACACACTTTCCCCTCATAGCTCTCTAGTGGTTCTACTGAGCTGAGCATCATCTCAGCCAAACATAACAGGAGAGAAAAAGAACAAAACAAGAGTCAACATGATCACCACTGAGAATCACGGAGGAACTTGGAATGGTGGGAAATCACATAACAGTAGTCCCCAATATTTCTAGCACCTGGGTTTCATGGAAGATTTTTCCACAGACCAGAGAAGGGGAAGAGAAGACCAGAGAAGGTTAATGGCTTGGGGATGATTCAAGCACATTACATTTGTTGTGCACTTTATTTCTATTACTATCACATCAGCTCCACCTCAGATCATCAGGCATGAGATCCTGGAGGCTGGGGACTCCTGACAGAAGGCATTGAAGATACTTCTGTGTGAATAACTCAAGAACTCTATAAGATCAAGCCTCCTCCTTACTTTCACACATTAAAGGGGAAACCCTCTGATGAATAAAGGCATGGACATCCAAGTCACAAATACAAAAGTGACACATTGTGCTCACAAGCTAAGACTGGTATCCCATCAGCTATACAAGTAGCATGCTGTTATTGCTGTTGTTTAGTCACTCAGTCGTGTCTGACTCTTTGCCACGCCATGGACTGTAGCCCACTAGGCTCCTCTGTCCATGGGGTTTCCCAGGCAAGAATACTGGAGCAGGTTGACATTTCCTTCTCCAGGGGATCGTCCCAACCCAGAGATCAAACCCATGGCTCCTGCCAAGTCTCCTGCTTGGCAGGCAGATTCTCTACTGCTGAGCTACCTGGGAAGCCCATACAAGCAGCATCCTTGTTGTTCATGTTCAGTCGTTGTCCAACAATTTTTGACTCCATGCATTGCAGCACACCAGGCTTCCCTGTCCTTCACCATCTCTCGGAGTTTGCTCTAACTCATGTCCATTGAATCAGTGATGGTATCTGACCATTTCATCCTCTGCCGCCCTCTTCTCCTTTTGCATTCAATCTTTCCCAGCTCAGGGTATTTTCCAATGAGTCAGCTCTTTCCCTCAGGTGGCCAAGATATTGGAGCTTCAGCTTCAGTCTTTCCAATGAATACTCAGGGATGATTTCCTTTAGGATTGACAGGTTTGATCTCCTTGTTATCCAAGGGACTCTCAAGAGTCTTCTCCAGCACCACAATTTGAAAGCATCAATTCTTGGGCATCCTGTCTTCTTTATGGTCCAGCTTTCACATCTGTACATGACTATTGGAAAAACCATAGCTTTGGCTATACAGACCTTTGTTAGTAAAGTGATGTCTCTGCTTTTTAATATGCTGTCTAGGTTTGTCATAGCTTTCTTCCAAGGAGCAAGTGTCTTAAGTTCGTGACTGCTGTCACTGTCTGCAGTGACTTTGGAGCCCAAGAAAACAAGATCTGTCATTGCTTCTACTTTTTTCCCTTCTATTTGCCATGAAGAGATGGGACCAGATGTCATGATCTTCGTTTTTTGAATGCTGAGTTTTAAGCCAGCTTTTTCACTCTTCTCTTTCATCCTCATGAAGAGGTTCACAGACATATCATGTGACCAGAAGAGTTCGAGAAGATACAGTGCTTCCAAAGCTTTCTGAAAAGTTCCAAAACTTCTCTTAGAATAGTGATTGTGGTAAGAAATCATAGTTAATGTTAAGTCCTGGAATTTTAAAAGCAATTTTTCTCTTAAATATACATCAGAACGTTTCAAGTAAAATTCTAATGCACTTGCTCAGCATAATTCTCTCAGTAGTAGGAGTGCCATATTCTGTTACTGAATTGATGTTTCTTTAGAATTAATATTTATGACAAGTGACAGATTATATAATGCAGACCTAGTTTTAAGATGTATCACAAGTTGCAACAAGTAAAATTTTAAAACTTATATTTTAAGGATAAAATTAACCAGTTAGATACAGCTCTAGAACACATACCCAATCAGAAACAGTCTTAAGAAAAATAGCAAAATCCTTTTTCTTGAGCAGAACTTTGCTTTTCTCCCAGCAATTTTTATCAAACCTTTGAAGGCAAAAGGTTTTCTTGTGTCAATGAAAGATAATTTTACTTTTTAAATCAACAAACTTGATCCTACCTCTGCTGCTACTGCTGCTGCTGCTGCTGCGTCGCTTCAGTCATGTCTGACTCTGTGCGATCCCATAGACTGCCTCCTACCAAGCTCCTCTGTCTCTGGGATTCTCCAGGCAAGAACACTGGAGTGGGTTGCCATTTCCTTCTCCAATGCATGAAAGTGAAAAGTGAAAGTGAAGTCACTCAGTCGTGTCCGACTCTTAGTGAACTTATAGACTGCAGCCCACCAGGCTCCTCCGTCCATGGGATTTTCCAGATAAGAGTACTGGAGTGGGGTGCCATTGCCTTCTCTGGATCCTACCTCTCTTCACTGCCAAATCATAAGCTATGAACCTGGTAAATTCACACCGCACAGAAGTTTACATGGAGAAACATCTCCCTGACTTGGCTGTCTAGCTGCCCTCTTCCCCAGTCTTCCCAGAGCTAATCCTTTTTGCAGTTTCTGATATATCATTCCCAAGACAATTTACACAGACACAGGCATAGCTCCACATGTCATTTCTAAAAACACAAATGAAAACATCACAATAACAACTGTTTCAGGCAAAAATCAATGGATGCTCAAGTTCAGCTCAGTTCAGTCACTCAGTCATGTCCAACTCTTTGTGACTCCATGAATCGCAGCACGCCAGGCCTCCCTGTCCATCACCAACTCCCAGAGTTCACTCAGACTCATGCCCATTGAGTCAGTGATGCCATCCAGCCATCTCATCCTCGGTCGTCCCCTTCTCCTCCTGCCCCCAATCCCTCCCAGCATCAGAGTCTTTTCCAATGAGTCAACTCTTCGCACGAGGTGGCCTAAGTACTGGAGTTTCAGCTTTAGCATCTTTCCTTCCAAAGAAATCCCAGGGCTGATCTCCTTCAGAATGGACTGGTTGGATCTCCTTGCAGTCCAAGGGACTCTCAAGAGTCTTCTCCAACACTGCAGTTCAAAAGCATCAATTCTTCGGCGCTCAGCCTTCTTCACAGTCCAACTCTCACATCCATACATGACTACTGGAAAAACCATAGCCTTGACTAGACGGATCTTAGTCGGCAAAGTAATGTCTCTGCTTTTGAATATGCTGTCTAGGTTGGTCATGACTTTTCTTCCAAGGAGTAAGCGTCTTTTGATTTCATGGCTGCAGTCACCATCTGCAGTGATTTTGGAGCCCCCAAAAATAAAGTTTGACACTGTTTCCACTGTCTCCCCATCTATTTCCCATGAAGTGATGGGACCAGACGCCATGATCTTCGTTTTCTGAAGGTCATGAAAGGCAAAGACTGATGAACTGGAGGTGCCAACCCAGATCAAAGTACACTAAAAGATATTAGTGGAACAATTGCAAAAAAATTGCAAAAAGTCTGCAGTGTAGTTAACAGGATTACATCAGGGTTCGTTTCCTAGTTTTGATCATTGCACTGCAGTTACATAAGGTGTTAACTCTGGGGAAAACTAGGTGAAGAATAAACAGGAATTCTAGTGCTACTTTTACAAATGTTGGTAAATACAAAATTACTTCAAAATGAAAAGTAAATTTTTAATTAAAAACACAAATAGAGTTCTGAATATATTATTCTTCATCTTTCATCATATATACATATATATAGCTACTGCATTTTAATGGACTGCTTTATTTTAGAGATTTATATTTGACCAGTTCCTTATTAATGAGTACTCAGGCAATTTCCCAGCATTTGCAGTTACTCTTTTATGTAATACTTGCTGTACACATAGTTATCAAATTCAGATTTGAGAAAAATAACATATGTTATTTGCTGATACTATAAATTCTCAATGTTACTGTTAAATGGAACTGATTTTTAATATTGTTTTGTATATTTAACATACACTCTTTGACTTTCCCCTCTCTTCTGAATTATTTAATTTGGGAGAATAGAAAAGCCAAAATATCACGAATTTTACCAATTAAGACACTTTAAATTGTAAATCGGAAATTCCAATGAACCTATCTTCTCAATTAAGACTCTAACCAAATCGTTGGTGTACAGATTAGGTGTTCTAAAGATCTGTATCCTGAAAGCCTAAGAGCTTAAGATAAGCTCAATAATTAAAAGGATCTACATACACTCCAAATGTTGTAATAAAATACTAAAATGCACGGGGGAAAAAAAAAGAGATTGTACTGATAATCAGAAAACCCTGAATGTCATAGAATAACCTTGCTTACTTTGCCTTTACCACTTTAACTTACTTTAGCAACTAGACAAGCAAGCCATTCTGATCCCAAATCTGTGGTAACGAAAGAAGGGAGGATTTTTTTTTTTTAACTTTTTGTTCTCATAATTCTTTTTCTCTGAAAGTTTTCTGTGTGTTTTTCAAATATGGTCTTTCTTATCTGTCAAAGGAAGTAGTTGAATTGGATATTTTAAGACCTTTTCTAGCTCTAAATCCAGCTGTAGAACGCTCCAAGTGATACATGCAAATCCTCAGGAAAGAGGTTTAAGCAGAGTTGAGAAAAGGAGGGTTGGGGGAAGACTGGACCAGTTACTACAAATTATATCATATTCCCAAGACTCCCTAGATCTCAGGCCTGGAACCTGATTTAGGTCTCAGAGAGGGCTCGCCCAGCCTTTCTGGAAAGTGGAGGTGGAAAGAGAGACTGGGGGACCATTTTTCCAGGGGCGAGAGTTGAAGTTCCTGAGCTGTATCTGGGATCTTGTGATCATTATTGAATGATTTAAGATTAAAAAACTGCATCATGTCATTGTTAAGCATATAGCTCTGACTTGGGCAAGTCCCTTAAATGCTTTGAACCTCAGTTTTCTCATCTATAGGAGCACTTCCTTTACAGGTTGTTGTAGTGATAAATGACACTGTTGCTGTTGTTGTTGTTTAGCCACTAAGTGGTGTCCGACTCTTCTGCGACCCAATGGACTGTAGTGCTGGCTCCTCGGTCCGTTGGATTTCCCAGGCTAGATGGAATGAATTGCCATTTCTTTCTCCAGGGGATCTTCCTAACCCAGGGATTGAAACTGAGTCTCCTGCATTGTCAGGAAAATTCTTTACCACTGAACCACCAGGGAAGTCCCTGATAAATGACATAAAACAATATAAAACCCACTTCCACATTATTGGTATGATGGTGGTTATTCTTATCATTGAGTTATTGGCCTAAAAACTGATTCAAGGCCTTTAATACAGAGAACTGTAACACTAAACAAGCCATTAACCCAGAAGAGCTGTAATTATTGATGAACAGTAGAAGCCTTTCCATCAGCATAAATTACAAAGCCAGGAATCAGTAGCAACAATAAGAAAAGAAGGAGATAGATGGCCTTTGAGTCCCACTAATGAAACCAAATATTGATTTGAAGGTCAAATACCATTATTCTCATAATTCTTTCTCTTTTAAAGTCTTCTATATATTCTTTTCATTAAAACAGCATCTATAGAGCATTATGCTGGCTATTTCACAAAGCAAATGAACAGTTCCTTTCCTATGTTTAGCTTATAACAAACCAAGAATAAATACAACAAACCAATAAATATTTGAGTTTTCTTCTGAAGATCAAGTAAATAGAGCATTGGATGAGGTATAGAATTGCTACTAGATTCTTTGTATTTTTCACAGAGGGCTTAAGAGAGATGATGAGATATTAAGAGTCATCTGAAGGAAAAGTTAGGATGCTATATTGGTTTCCCATGGTTGCTGTAACAAAGTACCACAAACGAGGCAGTTTAAAACAACAGAAATTTACTCGCTAACAGTTCTGACGACAAGAAGTTCAAAATTATTATTACTTGAGCAAAATCTCCCTTAGAGCTCTCCAGAGTCTAGAGGAGAATCTGTCCTTGCCTGTCCAGCCTCCTGTGGCTGCTGGCATTCCTTGGTCGGTGGTTGCATCCCTCTTGTCTGTCTGTGTTCACCCTGCCCTCTCCGTGTCTGGCTCACATCTCCCTCTCTCTTATAAGGACACTTCTGATCAGATTTAGGGCCCACCTAGATAATCCAGAAACTCACATTTCAAGATCTTTTATTTCATCACATCTTCAAAGACCCTTTTTCCATCTATGGTAACATTTGCAGGTTCCAGAGATCAGGATCTTCTTTCTTTGGGGGTCCCCATTCAGTCTACTCATGCAATTCTTACATTTGGGGGAGAGCAGTCTTCAAAAAGCTTCCCAGGTGGTAAAGAACCTGCCTGCCAATGCAGGAGACATAAGAGACGTCAACTGGATACCAGGGTCAGAAAGATCCTCTGGAGGAGGGCATGGCAACCCACTCCAATATTCTTGCCTGGAAAATCCCATGGACAGAGGAGCCTGGGGATCTACAGTCCATAGGGTCGCAAAGAGTGGGCCATGAATGAAGCTACTTAGCATGTATGCTAATGTTCAAGAAAGCTTGCAGTTGAAGTAAGGCATGCACTGGATGGGAGGGGAGTCTGGGGGAGAATAAATACCTGTATACGTATGGCTGAGTCCCTTTGCTGTTCACTTGAAATTATCACAACACTGTTAATCGGATATACCCCAATATAAAATAAAAAGTTGTGTTTTTTTTTTAAGTAAGGCATGCAGAGTTTGTCACAGACACAGGAACAAAATATTTGTGTTTTTGTTGCTCTTGTTTGTCAGAGTTTCTGACTGAGCGCCTGAAGGAGGATGCACTGAGAGGTAAAATCCAATCAGCAGAGGATCTGGAAGAGAGGAGTGTGGTCCCAGGAAAGCCCGGGGACAAGAGATCCCAGGCTCAGCAGGATCCTGGGCTGGAAATCAATAGTACTTCCCAGAATCTGCCTATGGGTTTCGTCATGTCTGCCATGACATCAGCGATCTTAGCCTCTCCACCAGGAGCCCCAGGACTCACATGGAACCAGAGGTTCAAACAGAGACAGTCATGACAACACATTCATCGATCCCCATCCACAGCTCAGTTACAGTAGCCCTTTCTGTTCACAATTCAGTTGCATTTCCATCTCGTTCTATTCTTTATACCAGATGATTTGCTCTTTCTTTTTGTTTTATTCAAACTAAGAGTGTATAGAAATACTTGATAGTAACACTTTATGTGAGGCATGTGAGATCCTAGATCCCCAACCAGGGATCAAATCCACATCCCTCACCTTGGAAGGACACAGTCTTAACCACTGGACCACCAGGGAAATCCCATGCTCTTTCTTATCATTGCTAAGAAATATTCAGATTAAAATAAACCCTCTATAGTCATCACCTAAGTTTTGATTTCAGTTTAATACTTGTCTCGATACCATTTTTTACATTTCTTGTCTTAATAAACTGTATTGAGAGGTAAACAGAATGACAAAGACAAACAGCTTTGTTTTTCCTTTTACCCTTTGAATGAAACTAAATGGGACTAAGCAATTTTCTAGGAAGCTAATGAATTTAATTTATTTTTATCACTGTCACTTGGGTGTGGGATCATACCCTCCATGTGACAGCCTGAGTGCATCCAGCAATCCTAGTTATAAGGGATTGATGGCTCTCTAGGAAATACAAGGCGCCTGTCTCAGGAGATGCTTCAGAGGAGAAACTGGGCATGGCTTTGGTTTCTCTCCTACAATGCACTCCAGCATGGTGCACAGTCCCTGGGTCCTACATTAATTCCTGGGTTCAAACTCTTGCTCCAAGATTTATCATTCATGTGAATCGCTTTAGAGGGATTCTTTTGAGGGTTAAATCAGACGATCTGGTTTTATCTATCAGTTTAGCTGAGCTACAGTGTCTAGTTATTCAAGCAAACAATCTACATGGTGCTCTAAAGGTCATTTTGCCCATATGATTAAAGTCCATACGTGCACGCATATTCAGTCGATTCGGTCATGTACAACTTTTTTTGCAACCCTGTGGGCCATAGACCACCAAGCTCCTCTGTCTATGGGATTCTCTAGGCAAGAATACTGGAGTGCATTGCTGTGCCCTCCTCCAGGGGATCTTCCCATCCCAGGGATCCAAACTGCATCTCCTGCAATTCCTGCATTGCAGGCAGATTCTTTACTGCTGAGCCACCAGGGAAGCCCTGAAGAAAGTCCATACCAAGTGATTTTAAGAACAGGAGATTATCCTCGAGAATTTGAATAAGCCTGATTTAATCAGCTGAAAGGCCTTAAGAGCAGAGCTGAGTCATCTCAGAGACGAAGAAACTGTGGAATGCAGCTTCAGCTTATGTCCAAGTTGCAGCTTGTCCTTCCTAACAACCCAGCTTATGGATCCCCGCAATCGCATATGGCAATTCCTCAAGATAAATCTCTTAATAGATATTCTCTACAGGTTCTGTGTCTCTGGTTGAACCCTAACTGGTACAACATGTAAAACTATGGAATAGGGACTGACACATAGTAAGGCTCAGAAAGATTTTGTTACTATTTTTATTGTTTGTGGCCGTGGTAGTGAAAGTAGTAGAATTGTTACATAACAAACTTTTGGAATTTCCCAACACCTCCAGTTTCCAATATGATGTCTCAATGGCCCCAATAAGTACATCATTTTTTAGTCAGATTATGTGACTCAATGCTGGGTTCAAAAAAAATGCAGCTACTAAAGTACTCCATTTACACTATTTTATAACAACTGTAAATGAAATGTAACCTTTAAAAATTGTATAAAAAATCCCATAGTCTAACCCTATTTTTGTCAGTATTAAGCCTACTGAAGTGTTAGTCGCTCAGTCATGTGCAGTTCTTTGCAATCCTATGGACTGTAGCCAGCCAGGCTTCTCTGTCCACAGGATTCTCCAGGCAAGAACACTGGAGTGGATTGCCATTCCCTTCTCCAGGGGATCTTCCCCACCCAGGGAACAAACCTGCATTGCAGGTAGATTCTTTATTGTCTGAGCCAACAGGGAAGCCCAAACTGAACCCTCCTCCAAAAAGGATAGATTTGGCCTTGGCTCAAGGGTAGCCTGTATCAGTGGACATGTTATTAGCTTGATTATAATGATTATCTAACAATGTACATGTATATTATATCATCAAATCATATACCATAAACATACTATTGTAACTGTCAATTATATATATTTCCATTTTTAAAATGTAGCCTGTTAATAGATATTTTTAAAAGTCACTCTACTTAACAGACAAAGCAACATCACATTTCAAATCATGTCATGCAGTTTCATAGATCAATAACTAATTTGTTGTTGTTCAGTCACTAAGTCAGGCCTGACTCTTTGCAACCCCATGGACTGCAGCACGACAGGCTTCCTTAATAACTAACACACTTCCTTAAACCTAATATGCTTCCCAATAAAGATATTTTTTAGGCAACCATTAGTCCAGAGAAATTTTTACTAATTCATATTAGTACAAATTTTTCAATTGCATTTTTTAAAGTCTAGGAATCATATTATTTCTTTCAGTTAACTTGCCTTGTATTTTCAATTGTTTTTAAATCTATTACTTTTCTCCTCTTCCTTTCTTCCTCTGATATTTTCCATTTAACATGAGCTGGTTCTTTAATCTTCTAAGAATAGCTTTACTGTATCTGTAACTGCTTCAAGTTTGAGGTAAGAGGCATACAGACTACTCTTAGATCTAATAAAGTCACACTGTCTACTTTTCTAAATGTCCCAAGAAATTTGAAGTATCCTGTGTGTGTGTGTGAGTCACTCAGTCATGTCCAACTCTTTGCAACGCTATGTACTCTAGCCCACCAGCCTCCTCTATCTATGGAATTCTCCAAGCAAGAATACTGGAGTGGGTCTCCATTCCCTTCTCCTGGGGTTCCTCCTGACCCAGGGATCTCTCTGATCCAGGGATAGAACCCAGGTCTCCTGCATTGAAGGCAGATTCCTGACCATCTGAGCTACCAGGGAAGCCCATACAAGGTATTTCTCACTTTTTCTTTATCTAATAGTCTCTGTTACTTCAACACTGTTTCATCCTCCAGAAGTATGCTTTACTAGTTTATTAAAAAGTTAGTTACTGAGCACCTATTTGGGAAAAAAGAATGCATCCCATGTCCTATTCTCATGGAGTTTTTGACAAGGATGACATAAACATAAATAACTATTATTTGAAAGATTGGCATCTGCCATTAGGATGGTTCAGACAGTGTTAAAGTGATTCTGAGAACAGAAAGATCACATCTGGTTGAAATGAGCACTTAAACTGAGAAAAATCTAACAGCATAGATGGCTTCTGAGAGGATTCTTAAAGAATGGGAAGGATTTCAACAGCCTGGCAAGGAAGTAGGGGTCATTTCAGAAAATGAAAACATCACATGAGCCTGGGAAGTGACTCACTTTATACATGAAAAGAGTGAGAGCCAGACAAGAACTTGCCCATGCAGAACTAAGGTATGCAGCTAGTTAGTAGTAATGAGAACACCAACAGAGTCCAGAAACCCAAGGAAGCCTGTACAGAGCCTTTTGACTGCAGTTCCCTGTTCCTTCTAGTTATAAGGCTGAAATTTGAACTGCTGGCCCTTCCTTTAAGAGGACATCAAGCCTGACCTCTCACACTCTATCTCCCATTCTGCTCAACCACTCTCAGAACTCTCACACTCTATCATTCATCCACCCATTGCCCTCCAGTCCGGATCCCAGAGTCCTACATCCACCCCTTCCATCCTTCTCTACCCTCCTCTTCACAGGACGATATGGAACCGCCAGTCTGTCTTCCCTTTCTCTGAATGGTTCCTTCATCTTCTTTCTCTAACTGAAATGTTATTCTTCTTAAGGACACAAGCAACATTTGCTTTTTCCTTTATAGCCTGTGAATTTCAGATCCTGGCTGATGTCCTCTTAGCTCCCAGTGCCACTTTCAAAGCTTTCAATGGCCTCTCCTTCTTCAAAACATCCAGCTCCTTTGAAGCCCATACCATTGGACTACAATTCACTCACTTCCACCTCCAGAGAGGGCACATATATCAGTGTCCTGATCACTCCCCCATGTTACAATGACTTTATTCTCAGTCCATCACTCATGATGTCCTCACTATCCTCTGTGCCCAGAAAAGCCACTCACATGCAAATTCCTTTTAGTATTCTCCCCTTCTCTTCTTCCTTCCTACTTGCCTAGAATATCACCAAATCTCCTTAAACTCAACTCTGGCCATATTCTGGTAACTAAAGTTTGATAAAGAAAGCCATTTTGGGACTTCCCTGGTGGTTCACTGGTTAAGAATCTGCCTTGAAATGAAGGAGACACATGTTTGATCCCTGGTCAGGGAACGAAGATCACACCTGCCTCGGAGCAACTCTGTACTCATGTACTCTGGAGCCCACACACCACAACTACTGAGCCCAAGGGCCACAAGTAGAGTTTGTACGCTGCAACGAAAGATCCCACATGCTACAACAAAGACCCAATTCAGGCAAATAAATAAATATTAAGGAAAGAAAGAAAGCCATATGATATCCCTAATCAGTCCCACAATAAATTCATGACTCGGTAACATATGGATACCTGACACTTCCTGACCTTATTTACACGTCCCCAGTACATTTGCTTTCCAACTCACATAGGCAACTATTGTGTACTTCTTTCTCTCTCTTCAAACATCACCTTAACCCTTGACCCTACCTCATATTTTCCTGAGAAATTAGCAGCAACTTAAATGGAGTTCCTTTGTCTTCCTGTTAGTCTGCTTCCTTCTGTACCTAGCTTTCTACATTCTTTCCTGCCATTACCAAGGTCGATGTGTCTGTTCTAAACAAGACTGCCTGCTCTACTGGGATCTTCTGAACCATGGCGTATCACTATCTTGCAATTATGCATTCTTTCTGCTACGTCATCCATTTCTCCCATTCTTCTGAATCAGTCTCATCTGATCTACTTACAGTCAGTCAGTTAGTTCAGTCGCTCAGTCGTGTCCAACTCTTTGCAATCCCATGAATCGCAGCACACCAGGCCTCCTTGTCCATCACCATCTCCCAGAGTTCACTCAGATTCATGTCCATCGAGTCAGTGATGCCATCCAGCCATCTCATCCTCCGTCGTCCCCTTCTCCTCCTGCCCCCAATCCCTCCCAGCATCAGAGTCTTTTCTAATGAGTCAACTCTTCGCATGAGGTGGCCAAAGTATTGGAGCTTCAACTTCAGCATTACTCTTTCCAAAGAACACCCAGGACTGATCTCCTTCAGAATGGACTGGTTGGATCTCCTTGCAGTCCAAGGGACTCTCAAGAGTCTTTTCCAACACCACAGTTCAAAAGCATCAATTCTTTGGTGCTCAGCTTTCTTCACAGTCCAACTCTCACATCCAAACATGACCACTGGAAAAACCATAGCCTTGACTGGACACACCTTTGTTGGCAAAGTAGTGTCTCTGCTTTTGAATATGCTATCTAGGTTGGTCATAGCTTTTCTTCCAAGGAGTAAGCGTCATTTAATTTCATGGCTGTAGTCACCATCTGCAGTGATTTTGGAGCCCCCCAAAAATAAAGTCTGACGTTGTTTCCACTGTTTCCCCATCTTATCTGCCATGAAGTGATTGGGACCAGATGCCATGATCTTAGTTTTCTGAATGTTGAGCTTTAAGCCAACTTTTTCACTCTCCACTTTCACTTTCATCAACAAGCTTTTTAGTTCCTCTTCACTTTCTGCCATAAGGGTGGTGGTGTCTGCATATCTGAGGTTATTGATATTTCTCCNTCATGACTCGGTAACATATGGATACCTGACACTTCCTGACCTTATTTACACGTCCCCAGTACATTTGCTTTCCAACTCACATAGGCAACTATTGTGTACTTCTTTCTCTCTCTTCAAACATCACCTTAACCCTTGACCCTACCTCATATTTTCCTGAGAAATTAGCAGCAACTTAAATGGAGTTCCTTTGTCTTCCTGTTAGTCTGCTTCCTTCTGTACCTAGCTTTCTACATTCTTTCCTGCCATTACCAAGGTCGATGTGTCTGTTCTAAACAAGACTGCCTGCTCTACTGGGATCTTCTGAACCATGGCGTATCACTATCTTGCAATTATGCATTCTTTCTGCTACGTCATCCATTTCTCCCATTCTTCTGAATCAGTCTCATCTGATCTACTTACAGTCAGTCAGTTAGTTCAGTCGCTCAGTCGTGTCCAACTCTTTGCAATCCCATGAATCGCAGCACACCAGGCCTCCTTGTCCATCACCATCTCCCAGAGTTCACTCAGATTCATGTCCATCGAGTCAGTGATGCCATCCAGCCATCTCATCCTCCGTCGTCCCCTTCTCCTCCTGCCCCCAATCCCTCCCAGCATCAGAGTCTTTTCTAATGAGTCAACTCTTCGCATGAGGTGGCCAAAGTATTGGAGCTTCAACTTCAGCATTACTCTTTCCAAAGAACACCCAGGACTGATCTCCTTCAGAATGGACTGGTTGGATCTCCTTGCAGTCCAAGGGACTCTCAAGAGTCTTTTCCAACACCACAGTTCAAAAGCATCAATTCTTTGGTGCTCAGCTTTCTTCACAGTCCAACTCTCACATCCAAACATGACCACTGGAAAAACCATAGCCTTGACTGGACACACCTTTGTTGGCAAAGTAGTGTCTCTGCTTTTGAATATGCTATCTAGGTTGGTCATAGCTTTTCTTCCAAGGAGTAAGCGTCATTTAATTTCATGGCTGTAGTCACCATCTGCAGTGATTTTGGAGCCCCCCAAAAATAAAGTCTGACGTTGTTTCCACTGTTTCCCCATCTTATCTGCCATGAAGTGATTGGGACCAGATGCCATGATCTTAGTTTTCTGAATGTTGAGCTTTAAGCCAACTTTTTCACTCTCCACTTTCACTTTCATCAACAAGCTTTTTAGTTCCTCTTCACTTTCTGCCATAAGGGTGGTGGTGTCTGCATATCTGAGGTTATTGATATTTCTCCCGGCAATCTTAATTCTAGCTTGTGTTTCTTCCAGTGCAGCATTTCTCATGAGGTACTCTGCATATAATTTAAATAAGCAGGGTGATAATATACAGCCTTGATGTACTCCTTTTCCTATTTGGAACCAGTCTGCTGTTCCATGTCCAGTTCATCTGATCTTAAAACTCACCCTCCCGATCCAAAATACCCTTTAATATTCATCACATTTTCTTCCTTCCCTTTACAGCAAAAACTTCAAAAGAATAACTATTGAGTAATCTCCAGTCTCCACTTTCTTACCTCCCAATATCATCTTGGCCAATTCAATCAAGCTTCTAATTTTTCCATTTTCTCATCGAGGTCATCAATAATCTGATGTTGTCACATCCAATGGACACATCTGTACCTCTATCCTACTGGGACTTTTAGCAACACTTAGCTTTATTGATCAACACCTACTTCCTGAAACACTTTCCTCTCTTGTCCTTAGTGTCACCTACTTTCCTAACATTCTTCTTACCTCACTGGATTTTTTTTATTCCACTCTTAAACCCCTTTGTTTCTATTCAATCTCTGCACTTTGGAATGATCTTGGATTTTTTTCCCTTTTCTTTACCTACACTTATTTCCCAGGTGATTTCACCTGAGTCTCTCATTCTAGTGACTTTTACCAGCAGAGTATAGATCCCTGACTGGCCTCACAGTCTTTAAAGAGACAAGCAAGGTTGATTCCAGGCAGAAATTAGGCTGCAGTTAATCAAGCATACTCCCCACCAAAACCAGACAAGAGTTCCCAGGTTCGTTCACACGCCCACTTCTCCCCGAGTAATAGTCTTTCCTCAGTCAAGACATTACACAGGCTTGTCCAGACCTGTCCTTTCTGTTTAGTGTTCATGGTTCCACTCTGAAGCTCCGGAAGTACCTCTTCCTTCCTCTCCCAAGTCCACTTCCTCTCACAGAATATTTCAAAGTTAAACCCAACACAGCCACTTCAAATTTACACAGATCTCCTGACTCTGCATCCAGGATTTTTTTTCTAGTATGTCAACCTGCCTCTCAGACTCTTACTGATAAGTTTCATTTTATGCTACTCTATGTAGGTCTTTTGCATGAAATTCTTATCCTCCACTCACCACCCTCCCTTCCTCACCAAAATAACTGACCACCCATGCATGGCTCCATAACAATCTTATGCGTTGTGGCTTAGAGTTTGTTTTTCTAAACAAGTAAAACAAAAAGCTTGGCTTAAAAATAATAAACATGTTATACTCATGCATATCAGCAATATTTTAAAACAAGATTTATTTTCTGTTTTCCTTCACAACAATCTATTACTATGTCAGATTTCAAAACAAAAGCTAGTTTCCACAGGAAGGGAAAACAGGTCAAGGGAAACGAGGTTTAGATTTGAAATTTTACATAGCTTTCCCAGAAACAGTGATGATTATTGGCACTTTACCACTTTTAATCCTGAGCATGAAATTCAAACTTCTATGGAAACAAAACTATGTAACTATGAACAAAACAAACAACACATTGGTCCCTTCCTGGTGTGAACTTTGGGTACATCTGGCAGCTCTTTCAAATTGTGAGTAATGTATCTCTTCTTCTCTAGCCACTTTAAAAAGGTCAGATTCTAAACTGTCAGGAAGGATTCAAGGGGCAACTAAACTAAAATAAGGCATAAAGAAAGGCCTCCTTTCATGTTTCTCAAAGCATGTTCTATTGACAATGCCTTGGGTAGTGATTGCATTTATGATGAAGTCTATACTTTTGTTTGGGTTATGATTCATTTATTTATAATTTTTAACAGGAACCAGACATTGCCTCATTACCGTCTTGTTCAAGAAATATGTCTTGCAATGAATTTGGGTAAGGTAAACTTTTTTCCTGTTAGGCTAGGATGCGTGTTAAAAGTTAAAAGTGAGATTATTTAGACGATCTATTGAAGTCAATGGTTCTAGGACTATAAATCTGTGGCCATGTGTGTGTTCAGGCACTAAGTCGTGTCCATCTCTTTGCGACTCCACAGACTGCAGCACGCCAGGCTTCCCTGTCCTTCACCATCTCCCAGAGTTTGCTCAAATTCATGTCCATCAGATCTGTGGCTAGTAAGTATGAATTTCTTTTTTATCAGAAATTCTGAGACTACATAAGAAAGAAGTACTGGAGCAGTCAGATTCCTGAGCCTAACTGACCATCACTGAACTAGGCACAGAGCAAGGTACCACAGAAACTATGTTCCCACTTTGGGTCCAGATTACACAGGTTAGAGATAACACAGGCTAGAGATTACACAGGCTACAGATGCAGATTACACAGGCTTGTCCAGAGTACCATATCAATTTGCTACTTGTTCTTGGCATTTAAGGTATATTCTTAAGCCATGAGTTCAGTTAATTAGTGGACTGTCAATATGATCCAGGCAGTCATGATCCTGAGTGGCCTAAATGATTTAAGATGTCAGTTCCACCTTATACCAGCTATGTGACTTTAGACAAATTGATTAATCCCTTATCTTTCAATTTCTTCTGAAAATCAGAGTGCTGATAAGTAACCTCAGCAAAACTGTAGTCTGGACTTCATTATGTAAATACATGTATGCATCTGGTTCCCAATAAATGTTAGTTCCTTTCCCTTACATAAATTTAAATCAGGAATCAGTGGCAGATTCTGAGGCAGTGGGGGCAATGGGAATGGGCCAGGGCTGGGCAGAGGCCAGGCAGGATGGCAGGCATGGAGACCAAGCTGGTGTCCCTGGTCCCGGTATCGCTGCCTGCCAATGATCCCCTGTTCTTCATTTTATCCTTCTTGGACTACAGGGACCTAATCAATTGTTCCAACATCAGTCAAAGTCTTAGTTAGCTATCAAGTCATGATCTGCTGTGGAAAAGACACTGCAAAAAATAGTGGCTGATATCTGAGGAGGACAAACACAGAAGAGTCAGTGTTGGCAATTCCTCTTCATTGATAACTTGCTTTAACGTAGGAAGGTACAATGACCATAATGATGCTATTAAAAAGGCCTGGGATGGTCTCAAGAAATATTTGAACCCACATGTCCTCAGATGGTTTATTGTCTAAAAGAGGGTGGGTAATCAAAAAGGAAGATATATTCTCTGGTTCAATCCCTGGCTGGGGAAGATCCCCTGGAGGGCATGGCAACCTACTCCAGTATTCTTGCTTGGAGAATCTCTATGGACAGAGGAACCTGGCAGGCTATAGTCCATGAGTCTCAAAGAGTCAAACACGATTTAAGCAACTTAGCAAGCAAGCAATAGATTCTGTGGAAGTTCAGACGAGCTGCAAGCTTCCTGATTATCATCCACAATGGGCAAAAGTCAGTCGTTCCTGGTTTGTTGGGAAGCATGGTGCTGTCCAATCACTATTATTCTGAGGATTTTTAGACTTTGATATAGCTTCTGGAGGCTTCTAACAGAGATAGGGACTGAAATACTGTCTCCCTTTAACTTTTTGCATATATACTGGTTTCAATCAGTACATATAGCAACAGAAACTGCAGAGGGCCAAAACAAAAATGAAATCTTCTGCTAATATCCAGACCAAATGGCTCAGAATCCAGCTGCTATTGACATGTTTAAGCGTGACTTTCACTGACTGGTTTACTTCTTATGTCAACAATGTTGTACTGCGGAGAGGGCTTCCCTATCATCAGAGACCAAATTTTCAGGTATGTTCATGACCCAGCATGTGTAGCAATGACTGGGGATATTACAGTTTCAGTTTCCACATCGTCCCTGCCTGAATTTAGTTCTTTACATCCACCCCACTATTTCTTCATACACCAAATCATAATTGAAACGTCAAAAGACGCACTTCCTGAGAAGGCTTGTCAGGTAGATCATTGCTACTGGAGGATAACAAATGCTGAAGGTGATGTGGAAGAAGTTCAAGGACCTGGAGTAGTTGGTGAATTTCCAATCATCAGTCCAGGCCAGGTATATGAATACACAAGCTATATCACACTCTCTACAACATAAGGCTATATGAAGGGATATTATACTTTCCATTTTCTTTACTTGAAGAACAAGATCTTTAATGTTGTCATTCCCCGATTACATATGGCATGTCTGACATTCAGGGTATGTATAGCTCAATTGGAAATGGGTTCTGATGAATATAAAGAGATGGAAGAGGAAGAAGAGGGGGAGAAGGAAGATGATGATAGGAATCAGCAGATAAAGATCAACCTTAAGAAGATGACCAGGAGGAGAGACAGAGAAAAATCTTTGATGTTATCATTTGAAGACATCATTGTTTTCACTGTTTTTTTTTTTGTTTGTCTTTTTTTTTTTTTAAGCAAATTGACTTCACTGGTGGCTCAGATGGTAAAAAATCCACCTGCAATGCAGGTGACCTGGGTTTCATCCCTGGATTGGGAAGATCTTCTAGAGAAGAGAAGGGCTACCCACTTCAGTATTCTTGCCTGGAGAATTCCATGGACAGAGGAGCCTGGTGAGCTACAATCCATGGGGTCACAAAGAGTCAGACATGACTGAGTAATTAACGCTAACACTTCCATTGCTGATAGAAGACCTGGGGTGAATTCTCAATAATGTAAATAAATTGTTCTCAGCTTATAGCAATAAAACTAGCATGAAATGTTGTGCCAGGCCCTGGGTTCTAAGCAACACTACTTTAGGAACTGGATTTGTGTTTTTGAGGTAGAGGAGGAAATGGGATTTTTTTTTTTCTCTTCTTGAAGTCAATAGGAGAATAGTTCTCTGCTAAGAAACAGACATTTCTTTGTTTAAAAATTTTATACTTATAAAAACATATAAGTGGGAGGAAACTGTTTTGAATAAGGATTTAAAATGAAGCAGAAATACTTGGTTGTTTGTCCTTTCTTAGACAATTTGTCCTTGAATTTAGAGTTTTCATCACAACAACCTTGCTTTAAAGTCTATCAGTACTTGACCTTGAATTTGGTCTTCAACTATACCAACCTTGAATTTAAGTCTTCAACACTATGACCTTTATCATATTGTTCACAGATGCATCAGTTTTGAGGAGTGGTTTGTAAAAGTATCTATTGCGTTGTTTATTAACAAAAGATTCTTCTCAATGTCTCGTGTAGTTTAAATTTGTAAATACTGCTACTGTTTTGTGTCCCCTTCAGTGATTCCTGGATATTTTGTACTCATAGGGAACTAATTGACTAAATAGCTTGAACACTGGTTGGCTGTCCTTTCTTGACTATCTAACTTTGCGATAAGTGACATGAATTTTATGTTAAGATTCAGTATGTTTTCCTGAAACATGGATTTCTTTGTAATTATATAATTGATAGTTAGGAATGCAATCCTCCAAGTGTCAAAAGTTCACATTTTGAAAACAAATTTTAGTTCCAATCCTGTATTCTGGGTAATTGACTATTTCCCATAAACTAGTATTAACAAGCAAAAAAAAAAATTGTTCAGCTAGAATGATAAAAAATATTAAGGCCATTATAATAGGAAGGAATGCTTGAGGACTCAGCTAGATTTTTTAAACTCGATTTAGTCAGTTTGTAGCAGTACTGAGCTTACTAAAGTGAACTTCAGAGAAAAGGGAAGGAAGTGGTTATTTCAGCTGCAAAAAACAATATGATGAGAACACAGAAGAAAATAAGATGAGCCCGGAGCAAACACAAAGTCTATCAGAATATTCCTCTGACTTCACTGATATGTAAGCTGTATATGCTGCACTAGTTCAGCTCAGTTCAATACAGTCGCTCAACTGTGTCCGACTCTTTGTGACCCCATGAATCGCAGCACGCCAGGCCTCCCTGTTCATCACCAACTCCCAGAGTTCACTCAGACTCACATCCATTGAGTCAGTGATGCCATCCAGCCATCTCATCCTCTGTTGTCCCCTTCTCCTCCTGCCCCCAATCCCTCTGATGCCCCCAAAGCATCAGAGTCTTTTCCAGTGAGTCAACTCTTCACATCAGGTGGCCAAAGTACTGGAGTTTCAGCTTTAGCATCAGTCCTTCCAATGAACACCTAGGACTGATCTCCTTTAGACTAGTTGGATCTCCTTGCAGTCCAAGGGACTCTCAAGAGTCTTCTCCAACACCACAGTTCAAAAGCATCAATTCTTCAGTGCTCAGTTTTCTTCACAGTCCAACTCTCACATCCATACATGACTACTGGAAAAACCATAGCCTTGACTAGACNATATAAGTGGGAGGAAACTGTTTTGAATAAGGATTTAAAATGAAGCAGAAATACTTGGTTGTTTGTCCTTTCTTAGACAATTTGTCCTTGAATTTAGAGTTTTCATCACAACAACCTTGCTTTAAAGTCTATCAGTACTTGACCTTGAATTTGGTCTTCAACTATACCAACCTTGAATTTAAGTCTTCAACACTATGACCTTTATCATATTGTTCACAGATGCATCAGTTTTGAGGAGTGGTTTGTAAAAGTATCTATTGCGTTGTTTATTAACAAAAGATTCTTCTCAATGTCTCGTGTAGTTTAAATTTGTAAATACTGCTACTGTTTTGTGTCCCCTTCAGTGATTCCTGGATATTTTGTACTCATAGGGAACTAATTGACTAAATAGCTTGAACACTGGTTGGCTGTCCTTTCTTGACTATCTAACTTTGCGATAAGTGACATGAATTTTATGTTAAGATTCAGTATGTTTTCCTGAAACATGGATTTCTTTGTAATTATATAATTGATAGTTAGGAATGCAATCCTCCAAGTGTCAAAAGTTCACATTTTGAAAACAAATTTTAGTTCCAATCCTGTATTCTGGGTAATTGACTATTTCCCATAAACTAGTATTAACAAGCAAAAAAAAAAATTGTTCAGCTAGAATGATAAAAAATATTAAGGCCATTATAATAGGAAGGAATGCTTGAGGACTCAGCTAGATTTTTTAAACTCGATTTAGTCAGTTTGTAGCAGTACTGAGCTTACTAAAGTGAACTTCAGAGAAAAGGGAAGGAAGTGGTTATTTCAGCTGCAAAAAACAATATGATGAGAACACAGAAGAAAATAAGATGAGCCCGGAGCAAACACAAAGTCTATCAGAATATTCCTCTGACTTCACTGATATGTAAGCTGTATATGCTGCACTAGTTCAGCTCAGTTCAATACAGTCGCTCAACTGTGTCCGACTCTTTGTGACCCCATGAATCGCAGCACGCCAGGCCTCCCTGTTCATCACCAACTCCCAGAGTTCACTCAGACTCACATCCATTGAGTCAGTGATGCCATCCAGCCATCTCATCCTCTGTTGTCCCCTTCTCCTCCTGCCCCCAATCCCTCTGATGCCCCCAAAGCATCAGAGTCTTTTCCAGTGAGTCAACTCTTCACATCAGGTGGCCAAAGTACTGGAGTTTCAGCTTTAGCATCAGTCCTTCCAATGAACACCTAGGACTGATCTCCTTTAGACTAGTTGGATCTCCTTGCAGTCCAAGGGACTCTCAAGAGTCTTCTCCAACACCACAGTTCAAAAGCATCAATTCTTCAGTGCTCAGTTTTCTTCACAGTCCAACTCTCACATCCATACATGACTACTGGAAAAACCATAGCCTTGACTAGACAAACAATGCTATTGCCAATTCAGGCTCCTGCCCTGAGAGTGACTGCTCTCACTGGCATGAATGTGGAAGGATGGGAATAGAAACCAATTCAGTGAGGTCCTGGATTCAATTATACACACACAAAAAAATCAATTCTAGGAGGTTTAACTACTTAAGTATACAAAATTACTGGAAGACAACACCAAAGACAATTTTTCCAAGTGGTAGCTAGATTTGGCTACATACAATTTAAAATTTGTTAATATAAATGACCGACTAGGAGTCACTGACATTAAAACATAAAGCATGTACAGATAAATAAGAAAAAAAATGATTACAGTAATGGAAAAGTAGATAAGAGAAATAAGTAGAAAATTCCCCAAAGAGAAAATTACAAGGGCCCATATTTATCTTTAAAAGGTAAACCACACTATTAGTCAAATAAAATGCAAATTATAGGAACTAGAAAACATTATACCTACCAAAGTTGCTAAAAAAATTTAATATTAATGCCTGAACAGATGACAGTAAGATATAAACAACAATAATATTTGGGGGGAGAGAGTTTGATAAATTTATTAAGAAGCTAAAAATGATTCATCTTTTGACTCAACAAATCTACTTTTGTAATCCATTCTAATAAAATAATCATGATTGTACAGAAAATTTTATCCATAAAAATGTTCAAATGGCAATATTTATAATATCAAAAAGGGCTTCCCTATTGGCTCAGAAGGAAAAGAATCCTCCTGCAATCCAGGAGATCTGGGTTCAATCCCTGGGTTGAGAAGATACCCTGGAGGACAGCATGGCAACCCATTCCAGTATTCTTTCCTGGAGAATCCCTATGGACAGAGGAGCCTGGTGGGCTACAGTCCATGAGGTCACAAAGAATCGGACACAACTGAGTGACTAAGCACAGCACAGCACATAATATTAAAAAACTAAAACAAGTGTCCTAAAATAGAGATTGCTAATTAAATTATGTTACATTTATAAAGCAAAGGTGTATGCAATCATCAAAAATGATGATGTGGAAGAATATTTAATAATATAGGAAGATGTTAATAACTGACTGCTAAGTAAAAAAAAAACTTTTTTAAGCTATGAAACAGTATGGATAGCATTCTTCCATAAAAGAAGGTGCAACCCAGAAGACTAGGTAGGAAAAACAGTTTGTTCCTTGGGTATCTGCGTGGAATCATTTGTAAAAGTTGTTGCAATACTGTGTTGAGAGGAATTCAAAAGATACATAGGGCCTGGGGAGAAGAGCTTTGATTCAATCAATAATATCTGGTGGCTACATCCATTCAACAGTGTACTGCTACAATATCTTGAAGTTAAGGATTTTTATTCACTCATTCATTTATTTAATAACTATAGGTATTATAATTTTCCTATGTATTCAGAGTGGTGGTGGTAGTTTAGTCACTCAGTCGTGTCTGACTCTTTGCGACCCTGTAGACTAGCCTGCTGGGCTCCTCTACCCATGGGATTCTCCAGGCAAGAATACTGGAGTGGGTTGCCATTTCCTTCTCCAGGGGATCTTCCCAACCCAGGAATCAAACCAGGGTCTCCTGCATTGCAGGCAGATTCTTTACCAACTGAGCTATGAAGGAAGCCCTGTGTATTTAGGGGGAAAGTGCTAAATCACTCAACAATGTTGGAACTGTACATTTGAAATCACACGGTAACTGTGAAAACCTGAAGGTGAAAAAATAGATTTCTTTATTCACTAATTTTTATTTAACAATTACTCATACAGAGTTTTCTATGTGCAAGTACCATGCTAAAGACTTCAGAAATATTTAATCATTTTTTTCTCACAATAATCATATGATACAATATACTATTATTATTCCCACTTTACAAAGAATAGGTGAGGTGAATTGCCCACGGTCAGAGAGCTACTGAGTGGCAAAACTGGGATCCAATCCCAGGAAGTCTGTCTCCTGGTTGGGTCACCATACTATTATGTACAACACATTGCACAATATATGGACCATGGTTGCTGTCACTGTTTAGTCACTAAGTCATGTCCAACTCTTTGCAACCCCATGGACTGTAGCCCACCAGGCTCCTCTGCCCCTGGAATTTTTCCAGCAAGAATACTGGATTGCATTGCCATTTCCTTCTCCAATATGATGCTGAGGAAGACTCCTCAGAGTCCCTTGGACAGCAAGAAGATCAAACCAGTCAATCCTAAAGGAAACCAACCCTGAATACACTTTGGAAGAACTGATGCTGAAGCTAAACTCCAATACTTTGGCCACCTGATGCAAACAGTCAACTCACTGGAAAAGACCCTGATACTGGGAAAAATTGAGGGCAAGAGGAGAAGGGGGTGACAGAGGATGAGATGGTTGGATGGCATCACTGACTCAACGGACATGAGTTTGAGCAAACTCTGGGAGACACTGAAGGACAGGGAAGCCTGGCATGCTGCAGTTCATGGGGGTGCAAAGAGTCAGACACGATTTAGCAGCTGAACAAGAGCAAGGATAAGTTTTAAACCTTAAATTGAGGACCAGAAAATATAAGATGTTAAATAAATATAGAAGGTGAGAGAGACAGATTCATGCCAGAAAAAAATTAGTTGAGGATTTATTTCAAGTCCAAGAATAAAAATGTAGCAGCTAAGAAAACTAATAATTTTTCAGACATCATTAATAGAAAAGAAGTAAAGGAGAGGAATGAAAGGGAAAAAAAATCTAAAAGTGATTGATTGTCTACTGGGTGCTAGGTAGTTTATATAGAGAGAGAGTTTGTTGCTTAATCACTAAGTTGTATCCTGCTTTTTTGCGACCCCATGGACTGTAGCCTGCCACACTCCTCTGTCTATGGGATTCCCAAGCAAGAATACTGGAGTGGATTGTCATTTCCATATAAATATCAATTAAATCTCTTTGGAGGAAGGGATTTGTGGGAGACCGGTTGCATCATTGGCTTCAGTGGCTCCTCTCCATCCACATGCATTGCTATCTCTTTGACTTTGTATCTCTTTCTTCCTTCCTTTCCCCTCCCCCTGCTGCCCCATCAAGCGGTAGAATCCTCATTTTCTGAATTTCAGCTGGATTTTCTTTGGCCAAAGAATGCAACCAAAGCAACATCATGCCAATTCTGACTCCATGTCTCACGAGACCCTGTGTGCTTCCACGCTGCTTGTCTTGGAACCCTGCTAGTCACCCTATGAGTAAATGTGGACTCACTTGCTAGAAGATAAGAGACCATTTATGTCATCACAGCTGAAGTCATCCTAGATCAGTCAACCCACTGAGTTCAGATATATAAGAGAGTTCAGCCAAGTTCAGCCAACCCTACCATAGTCTCTTGAGAAATAACATGTGCTTATTGCTTTAGTCATTAAGTTTTGAGCTGTTTGTTGACATGGCAATAGTCATATGACACAGCATTATTTTTTTGTTTGTTTGTTTTATAAAAGCAAAAACGGAGGCTGAAAGAAGTATTTTATCCAAAAGCACCAAATTTTTAAGCTTAACTGGGAAGCCAAATCCAAACTATTTCATTTCAAAGCTCAGTCTCTTAACACTACCATCAAATGTATAACATTCAGATATTAGAATAGCCATCTCACTGACCTCTGCAGTAAACTTGCTACACAAGAAGTACCATATTTAATTCTACACACTTAAAATGAATCCAGAAGAAACTAAAAATAATTTCATAAACTCTACATGAAAAACAAGGGAAAGGAGGGTTTGCTTAGGTTGGAAAAGATAAAACTGAAGAAGGACATAAAGAGAAAGATAAATTATTTTCCACTGTTCCTGTCTCATTTACTGTGATTCCTTCAGGAAACAAGCTCTCCATACACAGAAAGATACATATAGTCCCTCGAGCCTGTCACTGAATTCAGGTGAACTCTCAGTCTTGTGTTTATCACACAAGGGACTTCTTGACCTTCACAGTCTCACTTTGAACTTTTACATGGCCGTTCCCCAAACCATCTCTGTTTATGACCACATTGTTCTCACCTTGATTGTTTTCTTAAATCCTTTTCCAGGTAACATGTCTACCAGCTTGACTTGGCCTCTGAAACTTGACTCTTCCCTCTACAATGATGTAATAAGGAAGTTCCTTCATACCACAAACCCAAGTCCTGTCTTATGCCTCCACTATCACCATCCTCAGAAACATAGAGGGTTATTTTTGTTTTCTGTAATCTAGCCAGAGATGAGGGAGGAAACAGAAGATGGAAAAGGTACCTACTTCTTAACCACCTCAGCCAGCAAGCTATGTGTGCCAGATTCCATTAGAGAGAGATAGTCACATGTCCCCACTGAAGTGTAAGACGAATTGGGAAATGCAGCCCTTGGCCACTTCCAAGAAGCCACTGCCCAGTAATTACTCCTCACTCTGAAAAGGGAATGCAAATCTTTGGTGAAGAGTCAATCACCACTACTGCCCCTGGATAATAAAACAAACGGGCTTTAAGTTCTATTATAACTCCAGTTTTCATGACTCTCACCTTTCATAAAGGTTTAGCATAAGAAATATTCACTTGCATTTAACTGTAAATTCTTCAAATTTCTAGTCTGAACACATTGATCAGAAGCTCTTATATTAGACCTTCAGGACTTACTGACTAAATAACAAGAAGAATGTACTCCTCTAAACTTTGTATGCCCAGAACATACAGTAACTTCCCAAGGAATATTTGTTGAATAAATGAATATATGTTATCCAAGGTTGCCCACACAAAATGAACCTGAATTCTCCCTTGAATTCAATGTCAGAGATTTTGGTTTATTAAAATAAATTTCTACACCTGTCTGCTCCTACCACATTAAGCTAGTGATGGTTCTGTGAGTATGTAATATTATGGTCCTTCATACACGTTCAGATACAGCTTCCTTTGCCTAGATTAATCTATCCCCATAGTCACCTGGAAAATAGCCTTTCCCTTCCTCAGGAGTTGGTTTAAGCTTTTCTAGTAAGCAGCCTGAGGTGACCTCTAAAAATGGTACAGTATTCACTTGGCCCAGAAAATCCCACAAAATCATGCAAATCAAGAGGTTGAAATCTTCATGTTCACTTTAAGAATACTTGTGAAACTGCCCAGGCCATTAAGAATATGCAGTCTGAAAAGCCACCAAGTATCTGAAGCATGTCACCTTAAAGAAGCAACATGTGCCATTCCAACGTTACAATGGTGGAATTGGTAGCTTTGCACAGGCCAAACAGTGGGGCTGGACACAGGGTCAGTGGCCCAGCAAAAGAGCTGAATTTTTACTGCACATGCTCAAAAATGCAGAGTAATGATGAACTTAAGGGCTTAGATGTAGATTCTCTAGTCACTGAGCACATCCAGGTGAACAAAACCCCTAAGATGCAGGGCAGGACTTACAGAGCTCATCGTCAGATCAACCCATACATGAGCTCTCCCTGCCACATGGAGATGATCCTTCCTGAAAAAGAACAGATTGTTCCTAAACCAGAAGAGGAGGCTTCACAGAAGATATCTTCACAGAAAAAGATACCCCAGAAGAAACTGAAGAAACAAAAACTTAAGGCCCAGAAATAAATGCTGCCCAAAATAAAGGCAAATAAAAGTAAACAAACAAACAAAGAGTCAGCTCAAGAATATCTCTCCTCCATGTACTTCTTCCCCTGTGCTTCCATTGTACCCATTACAATTCTTATTCTAATCTATGGAAATTATTTATTTATTTCTGTCTCCCCATTAGATTATAAACCATTTAAAGGTAGAAATCATGGCTTTTCAGCTTTACATTATCAACTTCTTGACCACTGTCTGACCTTATCAGAGATGCTCAATTAATACTCATTTAACAAATTATCATTGCTTTAATGTATCCCATACTTAAAACCATATTAACATTTGAAGAATGATACACTTCAATGATATATCTCTCACTCCTTGTCCCCTGAACACAAAGTAGATCTGTTGAGACAAATCAGAGTAGATATTAAAAGGGGAAAATCCTCAATATGGTACTTAAGTTGGAGAGCTTCTAATTCCATTCATATTACAATATGTACATCTCTCAACATAATAATACATTCTTTCGGGTTCTATTACAGTTTCAAGCTGACTTGGACACCTAATTAGATGTTAACCAGTATTTTGTCTGCATGATAATCACTTCAGCAGAATTAATTTTAGTATTTTGTATGGGTGCTACAGTATTTATAAAGCTGAGTCACTTGCCTTCGACTGAAATCTTTAATTTTTCAGAGAGTATAAGAGGAGACAAGAAAAAAATTAGCTGGAAGCCTATGGGGTCCGTGACACCTACCATATTTACTTTACTCATCAAAATCTTAACATCAACCTAGTAAGAGATAAGTGTTATTATCAACATTTAGACATGAGCAATCTAAGCTTTAGAAAGCTTAACATTATTAGAGAACAGGATTCAAGTTCAGATCCATTAGGATCTGTGGTAGGCTGAATAATAAGCCCCTCCCTCACCCACGCATACCTCCATCAAAATGTCCATGTCCAACCCCCAGAGCCTTATATGGCAAAAATGGTGTGACTAAGGATGCGAGATTTGGATGTTATTCTGGATTACTGGTGGGCCCTAAATGTAATCAGAGCCCTTGTAATTGAAAGAAAGAATCTGTCTACAGTAGAGGAAAAGGCTTTCCTGGTGGCTCAGACAGTAAAGAATCTGCCTGCAATGAAGGAGACCTGGGTTCAACCCTTGATCCCCTGGAGAAGGGAATGTCAACCCACTCCAGTATTCTTGCCTGGCGAATCCCATCAATAGGGGAGCTTGCTGGGCTACAGTCCATGGGGTCGTGAAGAGTCAGACATGATTGAGCACTAAGCACACCCACAGAGGAAAAGGCATGGCGACCTTGAAGGCAGAGTTTAAAGCGATATATCCAGGGAATGCTAGAGTACTCAAGAAGTGAAAGTGGTACGGAACAGATTCTCTCCTGAAGCCTCCAGAAAAAAACAGGACTGCTGACATCTAGCTTTTAGCCTCTTAGATTCTTTTGATCTTCTGAACACTAGAACACCAGAAAATAAATTTGCACTGTTTGTGTAATTTGTTGCTGTAGCAACAGGGACCAAATACAAGCTCCAAACTTTGAGCAAATCTACATAAATTAATTCAGTGCAACAAATACTACATAAGACAGAGTACTTAAACGCCTCCCCATCAGGAAAAGGCAACCACCGGAGAAGTGTCAGACCAGACAGGGGAATTCCAAACACAAACATCCTCCAAGGACACTTGAGCCACCCTTATGACTGTTCCACAGGAAAATGTGTTACTCTTTAGCCAAGTACTCCAACACATCTTCCCAGTTTGGAGGAAGGAATAGTGTGAGAGCCAGTCACTCAGGTAGCCAAGCCATAAAACCTTGTAGAGCTAAATCAAAACTCTGAACTGAATCCACAAACCTGAGGCGGCCAACACAAACCTCAGTAGAACTAGTTGTACTTCCAGTAGCAAAACATTTTTAAACAAGGGCCATAGTACATTTCCAGCTCTTGGGGCAAAGCCTTGCATATATCCTACAGTAGCCCAGCACTGGAATTTACCAGAGAATAAGTAACTCAGGGGGGCGGAAACGCTTGCAAAATCTATGCCTAGCCCAGATGGAAAAACCAAGCTACTGGCTTTGAGGCAGTAAAACCTCATGCCAGCAACAGTCTCCTCCAGGATTACATTTGGCATAAGAATGGGAATTATAGTAGTTTGAATTACATGTACTTTTCCAATGCAAAATAAGTACTACCATGGAATGAAAGAAAGTTTGCTTATCTCTTCTGTTGTTCATTGAGACAATTCTCACTGACACTCAAGGCTGCTGCCCAGTGTCTCCCTCTCAAGGGAAGCGTCCCAATGAGGCAACAATGGCCAAAGCCAAGAGAGAACAGAAACTTCTGAATAAAATTAGCTTTTGTTTTCCTGCCCTCCTTTGATCTTGATAGATATTTCAGCATGAAAAATTTTTAGCCCATTCAACCAACGGTCCCTGGAACGGTAGTAAAAAAAAAAAAAAAAGAAAAAGAAAAATTTTTAGCACTAGTTTTCTGAAATATTCAAAAAGGTAAAGTTCAGAGGTAAAATTAATAATATTAGTAATAGGGACTTCCCTGGTGGTCCCGTGGTTAAGATTTCACCTTCTAACGCAGGGGTTGCAGGTTCAATCCCTGGTTTGGGAGCTGAGATCCCACCTGCCACATGGCCAAAAATCCAAAACATAAAACAGAAACAATATTGTAACAAATTCAGTAACGACTTTTCAAATGGTCCACACCAAAAAAAAAAAAAAAAAAAAAAAAAAATCCCCAAAAAAAAACAAAAGCCAAAAAAAAAATGATAATGTTGTCTGTTTGGCAAGGGAAGTTTCCCTGATGAGGTGGAGTATAATCTGACTGACAACAAAATATGAATATAATAAGAATGTGACTGAAATCTAAAGCAATTTTAACAGCAAATATGGAAAGCAATTAATAATATTTTCTAGAATCTCTTAACGAAAGAGCCATTCTCAAATTTAAAAACTCCATTTATTCACTCATCAATCTCCCTGAATCTTCTGAATTGGGGGTGTAAGAACTGTCAGAAATCCCATGAACCATATCTTCATTGCTTAAATGATCTTTACAATGACTTTTATTTCAGATCAACTATATCAGAAAATGTCTCCCTAACATTCATTAAAATCAAGTCAATAGATAGTAACTGAGCATCAGTGATTCACAAAATCCCGTGAGAGATACAACAGTCAAAGTCAGTGTCCTCTCAGGGTTTATAATCTATGAAAAAGAAATGACAAAAATTTATAGAATATTCAATAACAGAGTTTAAAATGTGGGTCAAAAAACAGAAACACATCACAGAGTAGTATCTGATCAGTCAACAAATGATTCTATAGGAATGGCCACCAGAGGGTTTAAACCAGAAGATCATATTAAGACTGCAAGCCTAGAAGGAAACCTGGGAATTCTGTTGTTTCAATCACATTACAGAGTGGCGAGAGCCCAGGAGTTAAATGGTGCAGGCACTAGAGTCATTCAGACCAAATGTCAAACTCCAGTTCCATCACTTGCCAGGCATCAGATCTTGGATATTACTGAAACACTCTGAGCCTGTTTATCTTCTTCTGTAAAACCTGCCTCCCAAGATTGTATTGAAGGTAAAGTGAGCAATGTATGTAAAGTTCTCAGCAGAAAGTAGCTGTTCAGTAATTATGAAAACTTTTCCTGTGGTAGTGGTTATTTATTCTTCAATAAAAACTTTTTCTATGATTGTCATAACAGACTGTTATTCTCCACAAACCTAAACATCCCTTTTATTTCAGAGGTGTCATGGTGCACCTGTCACTCCCTAGTAAGCTATGGGTTTCCAGCTTGCTTGTCATAGATGCCATATAGAAAGTGTCCTTCCCCACCGAAACATTTTTTAAAACTCCTGTCTTTGCCACAGGACACAGAGAAGCTATATATATATATATATATATATATATATATATATATATATATTCAATTCTGTCATTTGCATTTTCTACATATTAACTTCTGAAATAGGAATGTGGCTTGTAAGTGATATTCACAGAAACTTGCCAGGAATGCCCTTTTTCAAAGAAATGTTTCTCTTAAGATGGTAGTTTATTTTTCAGTTGATGGCACCTTGGCATGAAGGACACATGGTCATGGCACTGAAGAGAATGAAGCTTCCATACACAAAGGAAGTCAGTTAGTCAGTTCAGTAGCTCAGTCGTGTCCAACTCTGTGACCCCCATGGACTGAAGCATGCCAGTCTTCCCTGTCCATCACCAACTCCCAGAGCTTGCTCAAACTCATGTCCATCGAGTCAGTGATGCCATCCAACCATCTTATCCTCTGTCGTCCCCTTCTCCTCCTGTCTTCAATCTCTCCAAGTATGAGGGTCCTTTACAGTGAGTCAGTTCTTTGCATCAGGTGGCCAAAGTATTGGAGCTTCAGCTTCAACATCAGTCCTTCCAATGAATATTCAGGACTGATTTCCTTTAGGATTGACTGGTTTGATCTCCTTGCAGTCCAAGGAACAGAAAGGAAAGGTGGGCTCAAGTTTAGAAGCAAAAATTCATGGACTTAATGTCACAGAATTATAAACTTAGAAAGTGTTAAAATGGTAACTTTTATGGCATGTGTATTTTATTACAATAAAAAAAAACTTAAGTCAAAGAATATATAACCATTTCCCGGATTAACAAGTCAATATTGTGCAAGGGACCCAGCACTGTGTGGGGTGCATTAGAAAAAAATCAAAGTCTTCCATAGAAATCAACTGATCCTCTGCCCTCCAAGCCTGTTCTTTGAGGAAGAACATATGCATAGCCTAAGACATCACTACAGTTGGTCATCCATGCTCTAGAGAAAGACACAATCGTTCCTATAAGGGTGAACCTGGATAAGAGTAAATAGAAATCCATAGGAGATGATGGTCAAAACTCATCTCTTAGCCCTATTAGTCAAAAGTCATCACCAGTTCACTTAGTGTAGAAGACCTACAGAATGGTGTTGGAATCCATTACAGATTCTTCAGAGTATTCTATTGCTCTGGGAATGGCTCTTGAGAGCAGAATCCAATCAAGACAACAGATAAATCCTTCTAGAAAACCAAGCCACCCCATTCAGTGAGCCCTGCCACTGTTTCCAAAGAGTGATACAGGTCCTGGTAGTTCAGAATTCTACACCTGGAGCTGGTGCTGCTGGGTCAGAAAGGATTCACACTGTGGTTAACCCCTCCATGCCTCACTTAGTATATGCTACAATATGAAATGTTCAGGACTGGACATTGCTTAGAAAACTTGGCACTCAAAGCAGCCAATGACCAAGTCAGTCTTTATAAGGGGAAATTTTGTTGTTGCAGTTATTCGTAGTCTTCAGCTCTTATTCCTACCTTCCTTACAACACACTGGTATAGCTGGAGACAACGCTGAGAGACACCCATACAGCAGCTTACCACATCCACCCTTTTATAGAGAGTCTCCTTTGAAGTAGATGCTCTTTGGACAGCATACATGCGGGTCTCACCTTGGAGCCCAATCCAAGGGTATCATTCACCTGCCTCTTCCAACCTCCAGCTGCCTCCAGGCACCTCAGCAGTCCATGTCAGCTGGTATCAGGAGAGCCATCTGCAAACCAGACTCAAGCTTTCCCCTTTACCTGAAAGCAGCCAACACCCCCATGAAGTTACAGCTGTGGGTGCTACTGGCACAATGGCAAAAACAATGACAGCAACTGAAATGTTAAGAAATGGACATAAATGGTTAAATGAAATATTCATGAAATGAAATAAAGTTCATTTAAAATAATGTAACAAATAATGAGATAATTTTTATAACAGGTATAGGGCTGGTTTTTGTCTTTTGTCCAGATTAGGAAACTGATTATTTATGGTATGTACATGTATGCATGCTGAGTCACTTCAGTTGTGTCCAGCATTTGTGACCCCATGGACTGTAGCCCACCAGGCTCCTCTGTCCATGGGTTCTCCAGGCAAGAATGCTAGAGTGGGTTGCCATGCCTTTCTCCATGGGTGGGATCTGGGTGGGATCTTCTCCACCTAGGGATTGAATCCTGGTCTCTTGCATTAGGCAGGTGGGTTCTTTACCACTAGCTCCACCTGGGAAGCTCTATTTATAGTATACAATTTAAAATATGCAAATAAGCAAAAAAAGAAAGGCAATATCTCCTGATTCCCCATCTCAAACACAAAGTTCTCAATATATACAGAGACTAACCTTTCGGAAACTTTGGTACAGCTCTTACCTCACAAAATCTGCCCTACTGATCATTAACTATATCCTTAGAAATTCATCATGCAGTCTTAATGGCTTTTTTCAGTCTTGGCAGTCATAAAAAGGTACATTCTGTTCCTTTAAATCTGGTAACACCCTGAGGGTGTGGAGATGGGCTGCAGTGTTGGAGAGGAAATTTTGGGAAAGTAAAGAGAGAGAGAGTGGGCATGAGCAGAAATCTTATTGAAGGACAAATTGAATCAGACTTTAAACACAAAAGCATTTCCACAAGCTACTGTTTACTGCTATTGAAGTCTTCTTTGTGCCCATGTTTAAGGCAAAATGATGACAAAAATACCAAGCTTATAAACGATACCACACTAGGGTCAGAAGTAAGAACAAAAAGGGAAAATTGTTAAACACTTTGGAGGAGGGCAGGAGGCAGGAATATGTTCTGCTTTACTGAACTGGGGCCAGAATGTTTTGTTTTAATTGCTCTCTTACTTCCTTCCTCATTTGTAACACATCCCTTACACTTAAAGTAGAAATTTCTGATCAAAATGTTGTAGCACCTACAAGATCAAAATAAGGTTCTCGAAGGATGGTCATCTCAACCATCAACCATGAAGCAATCACCACAGCCCTGTGCCCCCAGCCCAGAGAACCTCACTTTCCCGTAATGAGGTACCAAGGAAGGAACAAAACTCCCCCGCTCTTCCTGTAAGCCCAATCAGAGAGGTTGGCCCTGGGCAGAGCTGGGAAGGAAAGGACTCGACGATCTGTGCCTTTCCATCTTCTCCTTCACTGCCCCTTTCCTGGAACCTTTCTCCAAAAGCCACATCCCACATCCGTAGTCTACCAACAGCGTCCCCAGTGATCCCATTCTTATTTTTTCATGAGATTATTGAACTAAAAAAAAAAGTTTCAAAACTTCCACATAAATTGCTAATAATATAATTCCAGACCTGTGGAGAAAGATATTTTAGATGGAATACCCTCTCAAGAGAGAGACTTCAAAGTTCCCAGCATCTTGTCCCTCCACTGCCCCTCACAAACGGAAACCCTCAGTGACCTGCCAGTGAGCACTCCTCCTCCGACCCAGACTGTACCAGAGAACACCAAAGTAGGATCTCCTGCGTTAAGACCACCTAAGAACCATTCTACCTGTATTCATCCGTCAGGGCTGTATTGCAGAACACCACAGCCTGGGTGACTTAAACAGAAGCTAATCTTCTCACAATTCTGGGGCTGGAAGTCTAACACTGAGGTGCTGACAGGTCTGTTTTCTTGAGATTTTGGCTTATAGATGGTCACCTTCTTGCTGTGTCTTCACATGGTCATCTCTCTGTCCTAACCTCCCTCTTATAAAGCATGAGTCACACTGCATTAGGGCTCACTCAAATGATTTCATTTTGCCTTAATTACCTCTTTAAAGACTCTATCTCCAGATAGAGTTACACTCTGAGGTCCTGGGAGCTATGGCCTCAACATATGAATTTTGAAAGAACACAGTTCATATATGTACAGTTATAGCTGATTTGCGTTGTATGGCAGAAACCAACACAACATTGTAAAGCAATTTTCCTCCAATTGAAAAATAAATTAAAAAACAGAAATGGGGAAAAAAAAAAAAGAACATAGTTCAACCCATCTTACTCTTCTTAAAACATCTTCAGAAAAGAATTTCAAAAAGCCACAGAAGGATAACGCTGTTGTTCTTCAATACAGCTAGGAATGTTAAATCAGGTTTCCTTTACAGGGAAAAGCCCTAGCAGCTAAGGGATGGAAGAGATATTTCAAAAAGAAGAAACCTTTCGGAAAGTTCCCAGCTGACTCAGCTCCAGGAGGAGAACAGGAGAAGAAAACAAGAAACCACCCTGACCAGGAACTAGCCGTGACACTACCCACAGGGAGCTGAGGGGTCTCCTTCATTGTCACCAGATAGTGCAGGATGCGAGCACCATCCAGTCAGATGCATTAGGGACTTCGGACCTAAACCGTGAGTGAGACAGGCTGTGATCACCCAGGCTTGATGACTCAACAAAGTGAGCAGTCTGCTGTTTTCCCACACCCAGAAAGAACATATGGCACTACTTTGGGACTGTTTGTCATCTAAGGCAGCCACACCATTCTTTTTCCTTTTGTTTACTTTCTGTAACAATAACTATAACCCATATTGAACTCTCACTGCATAGCAGGCATGGGATTGATTGCTTTGTATGCATTTTCTCACTTAACTGAGAAATGGAATATTTCCTGCCAAATCAGTAAACAAAGGATATCACAGTCATCAGCAATTGCAGCCACAACAGAAGGTGAGCTAGTGAGCCCTGAGGGAACTCAGGAAGGAAAGAATACCTGCCACTAGCAGTCATCAGAACTGTGAACATTTGAACTGTGGTGTTGGAGAAGATTCTTGAGAGTCCCTTGGACTGCAAGGAGATCAAACCAGTCAATCTTAAAGGAAATCAGTCCTGAATATTCATTGGAAGGACTGATGCTGAAGCTGAGGCTCCAATACTTTGGCCACCTGATGCGAAGAACTGACTTGTTGGAAAAGACTCTCATGCTGGGAAAGATTGAAGGCAGGAGAAGTGGATGACAGGGTGAGACGGTTGGATGTCATCACTGATTCGATGGACATGAGTTTGAGCAAGCTCCAGGAGTTGGTGATAGACAGGGAAGCCTGGTGTGCTGCAATCCATGGGGTTGCAAAGAGTCAGACATGACTAAGCTGAACTGAACTGAGCAGCCATCAGACAGCAGCCATTCCCTCTGGTGAGCCCTGAGGAAACTCAGGATGTAAAAACACAGGATACTGGCCCCAGATGGCTGAGGTGCATATCAAAGGAATGATTTCAGTGAACCAGACTCTTGCAACTTCCTATACATAGAAAAGTGCTAAATTCTTTAACTTGGGACATCTGATTTTCTTTACTTAATAATAATCTTTTGATGATCAGACTACCTGCCCTTCATTACAAAACTTCTATATAACCTAGCTCCTCTCCTCGCCTCCTCAGAGTTGCTCTCTCAGGGTTACTTGAGATACTATCTCCCAGGTTTGAAGTTCTAAAAATTCCCACTGAATAAAACATAACTCTCAACTTTTAGGTTGTTAATATTTTTTAAGTCCACATAACCCTTACATCGGAGAAGGCAATGGCACCCCACTCCAATACTCTTGCCTGGAAAATCCCACGGATGGAGGAGCCTGGTAGGCTGCAGTCCATGGGGTCGTTAAGAGTCGGACACAGCTGAGCGACTTCACTTTCACTTTTCACTTTCCTGCATTGGAGAAGGAAATGGCAACCCACTCCAGTGTTCTTGCCTGGAGAATCCCAGGGACGGCGGAGCTTGGTGGGCTGCCGTCTATGGGTCGCACAGAGTTGGACATAACTGAAGCAACTTAACAGCAGCAGCAGCAGCAACCCTTACATTATTAGCTTTATTTTAAATAGGAAGAAACTATCCAAGACCACCCAGCTAGCAAGAGTAAGAGATTGTATTTGAACTAAGAACTCTGACACCAGAGCCCTTAGCTACTTCTCTTCATCTATCCACCTTCAAGAGGCAATAGGATTTGGCTAGAATAGCGTAGCTGGAAAAAACCACAAGGAATATTTACAGAAGCCAGAGTTCAGATCCTAGTTCAATGACCGTGGGCAAGGTATTTAATCTCTCTATACTCAGTTGTCTCCTATACAATCAGAGGATACTTTACAAAAAGTCCCATCAAAGTTACTCATAAATACTATTATCAGTATTATTTTCTTTCTTAAAATTGTTTACATGATTAAACATGTAACAATATGAATCAATGAAACTACACTAATAAAGTAATTCCTTGCATTGCAAGCTTACATTAATTAATACTGCTAGTTTGAAGTTATCCTTTTAGTTCATTTTTCAACAAAGGTAAAATTTATATGGGCCTTTATTTTTCAGTCCCTTTTTAAAATCACTACTGATTGCTTATTAACATTGCATTTTCATTATCCCTACAGCCTCTCAATCCCTTAGGACAACTCAGTGGATAATTTAAAACTCATGTTTAATTTATTATACATGCCTATAGCAATTTCTTTTTCATAGAGTGATCCTTGTTAAAGTTCCCAAGGCCTGGAGGCACAAGTGGCTCCATTAAAAATGTATTTCTCGGTTTTCTTGTGGGACTCGTTTAAAAAGTGCTGGAGTGGGCACATTCATAGCTAATTGACAGTAGATTATATGCTATTCTATTCAGCACATTTGAAGAAACATTCCTCTTTTGTCTGATAATTAGTTGTATGCCAAAACTTTCCATTTTCTGATTTTGGGATTATAATTAAAACATATGACATAAGATAACGTAACTGATGCAACTATTTTCCTGGGTAGTGGTTCAAAGGAGAATTATAGGGGTAAATCAGGAGTACGGGAAAGAATGGAAGAATGGTCCATATAGGCTTCTAAATAGAGGCTTGGAAGGGCTTCCCTGGTGTCTTAGACAGTAAAGAATCCGCCTGCCATGCGGAGACCTGGGTTCGACCCCTGGGTTGGGGAAGATCCCCTAGAGGAGGGTGTAGCAACCACTCTAGTATTCTTACCTGGAGAATCCCATGGACAGAAGAGCCTGGTGCACTACAGTTCATGGGGTCACAAAGAGTTGGACATGACTGAGCAACTATGCACACGCACAGATGCTTGGAAAGTTAAGTGATAGTGAGACAGAGTGGAGAGGTAAGGTACTTCACATGCCTTCTCCAGAAGCTCCAAATGAAATAATCAGGAAGAAGTGGATGCTTTTCTCTGGCTGTGACCTCCAGTTTGGGACCAAGATCCATCCACAATTAGGTACCATGTACTTTCCTGAAACAGAAATGAAGCCAGACATGGCATATTTTTCTGCTGGAGCTAGTTCCACAATCAATCAAATGGTTTATGTTTCCTTGACATTGAGCTTGACTTTCAAGTCATCTAAAACCTAAACTGGGCCTCTTACATGTGACTAAGATGATTTCTATTTATTGAGTCAATAAGGTTATTCATGTTTGTAGATATGTGAAAAACATGAATACAACCAAGCATAAATTCCAAATCACATGGTCTGGGAGACATTGATTTGACTTGGATGAGTATGAATTATTTTTCTTAATGTACCTACAGTTAAAGATCTTCCTTACTATATGTTGTGCCACCAAAACAATAAGGGGTCCAAGCAGCTTTGGGAAAACTTATCTTTCCCTGATTAATGGACTCAGGGAAGCCATACACTTTTTAATCAATAGAGCTTTCACTCTACTTGCCAAACAGATGGACTGTCTGACTAGGGGATGGCTCTAGAATTTTCTATCAAAATAACTGTGGTTTTTTCAAAATAGGTTAACTTACTTCTAGTAAATATGAACAATGGCCCAGGATTGAGGACAAAAAAATTAAGGGATCTATTTGTAAATATTCCCTGGGGGCGTGGGGTGGGGGGAATTGTATATTTTTTCACTTAGGCTTTATTTCATACAGCACTGTTGAGAAAAATGATTTTGATTTCTCTCACTGTTTTATCTTCAATACGCAGCATAGTGCCTGTACCATAGTAGGAGATTTTAAATATTTGTTAGATAGGGGAAACCTATTTGGCTAAAAGTAAGCAGGCTCCAGCATCCTGATCATCTTATATAATACATTCAAATAGAGAATAAATGCATTTATTCATCAAAGCATGAACTCTGCATAAGACACACTTGCCATAATGTCAGTTTTCTTTCAGGGAGGAGAAGCAATTAGTTTGAAACAAACCTTCTTCAAATGCAGATCACAATAAAGAGCTCTCTCCTCAGGAATGGGCATAGCCCCTTATATTTGCAAATCTCTTCAGGCTCAATTTCATTAGCTATGTTAAGAATAAGACTCTAGAATTTCAGAGGTAGTATCTCATTTTAAATGATAGGATACTGAAAGAGGAACTCCCCAGGTCAGTAGGTGCCCAATATGCTACTGGAGATCAGTNGAACTGAACTGAACTGAACCAATACTAAAATTATTGAAAGTTAATGTATGAAAAATTACCAAGTAATTCATGAAACATTTAAAATGATATTCAGAATGTACATTAATGAGAGAAGGGTCACTTAAATTAGATTTCAGAACTAACAACTGGGAGTTAAAATAGTTTCATCATACTAGTGTTTCTAATATTTAGTTCACTTTGTCACTAGTAAGACAAAATATTAGAACAGAGAAGAGTTGCCTTTTAAAAAGCGAAACAAAAAATCATCAGTGACAGGTTTTTTGGGACACAGTTCTAGATTGTCACATGTCACCACATGGATTTGTTCTCTTTGTCCTTAAGCCTCATGACTGCCTTGTCACACATTTGTCATGACATAACATCTGTTGTGTCTTGACATGCCATGTAAAGTTTCTGACCTCCTCGAAGATTTTTTCTTAAATCATAAGTAAATGTGATGGTACAAATAATTTTATTTCACTAACTGAGATCTTGATGAAAAAAAGTTGAAAGGTAGAAAAAAATGAATGTTATTGATATTGGACAAGCATAGGAATACTGATAGTAATTCATCTCATTGTAAATTATGTGTAATCCCAGTGTATTTGTTATAAATTTACCAAATAAAATCATGCAAATTCTTTGTCTGGCCATGAAGAATAATGTTCAGTGACAGGACTAGGGAAATATAACTTTATAAAATACCCTATTAAAATAGTAGCTTCAATTTTATTATTCTGTATTTATGGGTTAAAATATGGTGATTTCATCAACAATCTATGAACTTACCCACTACTTAAAAAGCTAATTACTATATGTGAATAATGTTAGTGAGACATGTATAAATATCTCCATTTAATTTTCAGGGTTAAATTTAATGACTGAACCCATTAATTAGAATAACTTAATTTACTGTTTCCATACTCCTTAGGTAGCTTAATATCTCCATGTATGAATAATAATTTATGTAAATAGTACTTATTCCAAATAGTACTCTCAGCAAACTATAAAGTCCAGTGCCCAGATTAAGTCCAGGTTAAGTTTATTATTAGCCTATCTTGTGTAGACAGATTTTTTTTTAATTTGGAAGATTTTCTCCCAATTCAACAAATAAATATATATAAAACTGAAATAAAAACCCTCAACAAAAAGAATGAATAAAATAATAAGTAAAAAAAAAACACATAAATCTGGAAAAATTGGTAATCATTTAAGAACTAGAGAAAAAATTGAAGCTGACTTAGCATTAAAATTCTAATTCGAGTTTTCCTTAGAGGTCTTGGATAAGACATAGACATTTTATTGAATTATTTGGTTTATATTAATTACTTGGAAGACAGTGTTGTCAGTAAAAAACCAGTGGGATTCGATGTTCTAGTTCCAAAACAAATTTAGATATTTTTCTGACTCATTGGTTATGGTTAATATTATATCTGAATAGGTGTATCTGAATATTTTATACACTGCTTTCAATATAAATCTCACTTTTTCCCATGACCATTACATTGGTAAGTTATAGCTGTGTATATATTTCCTGTGTGAAATGATATTGATAAGCCAGCTGATATTTACAAAGTTTTAGTGTCTTCTGCAAAAATTTTTGTCTTTAATCTTCTATTTAGATTGCCATTAACTTCATTTCAACAGATAACACAAATTTATTTTATCAGTTGATCTGTAAGCTAATAAAAATATTTTATAAATAAAGATACTGCACATTTTATGATTTTTATTTTGCTACTAACAAAGCACTTCTATTTTAATGCTTTGCTTTCAAAATAATGAGTTGTATTTACTTGTAAATATCAGACTATATTGGAATGCAACTATTGAAAACAAAAATTTCAAACATCTTCACACAACATTTTAAAAAATGCATTTAACTCATGGCTCTGTTTTTCTCATCATTTTTCCTATTTTGTTGATAACTCATAAACATTTTCCCAACAGAGACGATCTCACCAATCATTTTTCACTATGCCATGATAACAACCACAAACACCAGCACCAACAGCCCAGAAAGATTCAGTTTAATTATTTATTTGGCCGTCACTCAGCGTCAGTACAGTTTCTGCAACATTTACCTTATGAAATTCACCAAAACACAGTATTAAGGATCAACTTTGTCAGAAAGGGAAAGGAAACTGCCAAGGTTTTTAAAATGTTGAAGCATTATCCACCTTCTGAAATACCGTATGTGCTGACTGGACAAGTTCTGTTTCATAGTAGCTAGTACAGATTGCTTCAGAAACACTTTTGTAATGTCAAGTGAGAAAGAAATTATGTGAAGCTGGGGTATACAGGAAGTGGTAGATACAAGCAAATCTGAAAGCTAGTAGCACCTATTAACCTTGAACTAGCCTGTTACCCTTCCAAAGATTAAATGATCCCCAGGTAATCAGTAATGAGCTTAAAGATGAGTTACTCTGTCAGGCAATGGATGCCCGTTTATATATAAAAGCAGTGACCTGGAAGAACTGGAGTCAGAGTTAGTATAAAATTCTAAGCATCATTCCACATAAGACTTGACTTAAATAAAAGGATGAATTGTCCTGTTTATATTTCTTTGCAAAGAGGACAATCTAACCTTGCGTTTTTCGATAATTGCATAGTAGCTAAGTTCATTTGCAAAAAGCATGTGTAGATTTTATCTTTCCAAGAAGAATGATTTTTGCCAAAGTGTGTGGAATACTGCAAAGAGGAATATACACAGAGATGATTTAATCTAGGAAGGCTCGCTAAGTGAACACTGGATTGGGCCCAGCCCCACCCCACACAGCCCTTTTCAATTCATGGGCTTCAGAGTTTATGTTAAAAATAAAAGATTCTGCATTACACATGAGACAAAAATTAACATATATATGTGAAACAAGACTAAACAGACCTCAGCACTTATACTTACCAGATAGCAGTGCAATTTCCTAAAACTGAATATTTTGCAACCATGTATATTATTCCCTCTATCAAAGGTTGAAATCTCTTTTATCTTCTTGAAATTTCTGCCCAAAAGAGTCAACAATGACAGTGAGACCCCAAAGTCACCTCAGCACAAAGTCCGAAAACATCTAAAATAAAATGAAATGCACCCCCCCAATGCCTTGCAAGCACCAAATGAAATCACTTCCTTCATTCGAAGTTTCAAATCATGACAACCAAAACTCATGTAATGGGATTCACTTTACCTAGGCACCAACTCTGAATATTACTGTCCAACAATTATTTTAAGAAAGCTTGTCTCCACTACAATTGGAGAAAAGGAACACTGTCAATTAACACCCTAAATACTCGAAACTTCACTGCCACACATCAAAAGAAAACCATTCTTCCAATGAAAAAGCTCTAGCAACAAAGGAAAATTGTCAACACACGTGTTGTGCCAGAAATTTGAGCCATCACAGTAAATAGCATTCTCCCAGCATCAAAACACAGAAGTCAAACATTTGAACCATTAGAACCACCTGGGCAACAGCAGCTTCGGTTTGTGTGAACAGCCTTCCTGGCCAGTGTGAAGCCATCTGCACAGTGGGTGTGGTGGTGCACAGCAAGTACCTTACCTTCATACAGCGCTTTGAATCCCTGGGCACTCACAGCGAAGTCTGTCGTGAACCACAGAGTAAGGATGGAGCCGCTGCTGACGATGGAGGAAGGCAGCTGAAATCCCGACAACCTGAATTTCAAAAAGACGTGAATACAGTGAAAAAGTATGAACTTGTTTTTGAAGCTTAGTTGATGAAGTCACTCAATTCTTCTTTCCACCGTGGCCTATTTATTTGACATAAGTCACTGAACAATTACATGATCTGTACACCAGGTGTTGCCAGTTGATTGAAATGAAGCACATTCCAATACCAGAACTCGCTCATTTAAACAGTTTTTGAAAAGATCCTTTCCTGAAGGAAATGTACAATACACCATTGTCTAAACATAACGCCATTGTCTAAATATAACACCATTCTCTAAACATAAACTTGAAATGATGCGCTCAACTTTACACCTGCAATACAAATTAACATTCCATTTACTTTTGAGTTATTTTTCTAAGTGGTAAGTGTATTGTCATATTTCATTATTTATATGCTTATCTTTTACTATTTCCATACAATAGATCAGTTTCTCTTGAAGAGAAAACATATATTAGTTACAGCATCAGAAATAAGAGCCAATGATTGCCTTGAACAGAGGTCAAATGAATTGATTTTAATATTTGGTTTTCAAGACAGATTTTTTAGATTGTAATATATATGTTTCAATTATCACTAAGTTGGGATACATTTAGATATCTTAACGATGATAAAGTCAGAATCTGAAGGAGGGAACTAGTATAACGATATGCACAATACGTTACAAATGAAGAGCTTTTCAAAAGGCCAAAGAGATGCTTCATCAGTTTATATTTTACCTGAAGTTTGCTAATTAAGCAGTCTCTCTACAGATACCTGGTTTAGTACAGTCTGAACACAAACCTATGACTCACACACACACACACAAAAAAAAAGCTAACTTGAGCAGTCATTGCTAGTAGGAGAAACTCTGTCTTGCCAGGAATCCTATGGTATTAAATACTTGATTACAACCACTGTAGTTGCAGAATCAAACCAGAAGCTAATAAAAGAAAAACGAAAAGACAATTGCCATTCTCCCCAATCATCCCACTCTCGTACAATATTGTAAAGTAATTAACCTCCAATTAAAATAAACAAATTTACATTAAAAAAAAAAAAGAAAAGACAATCGCCAGCTGCTAAACAGAACACTTCCAAATAATCCATGGATCAAAGAAGTCGCAAGGTAATTTTAAAAAATACATTAAACTGAATGAGAATACAAAATCCAAGATATCAAAATCCGCAGTGCTGAGATGGGAAGGAACGGCACTCAAAGCACACACAGAAAAGAGGAAAATTCTCATATTTGTGATCCAAGTACCCATCTAAAGAGCTTCCAAAAGGTGTAGTAAAATAAACCAAAAGCCAACAGAAGGCAAAAAATTAAAAGCACCAGAGTCAGTTGAAATGAAAACAGAAAAACAATGAAACAAAGTTTCCTCTTGGAAAAGATAAACAAAATGAACAAATGCAGCAGAAATGACCCAACCTGCTCCAAAAAAAATGGGCAGGATAAGAAAAGACACAGATATCTAACACCAATAATAAAATAGCAGATATTACTTGAAATCTCACAGACATTTTAAAAAATGCCATAAAAACTATAGCTATAAATTTGACAACTAAAATGAAACTTGTTACTTTCTTTAAATGCACACAGGACTGCAACTTACTCAATGAAACATCAATGTGAATAATCCTATAACTATTAAAACTCCCCCCAAAGAAATGTCCAGGCCTGGGTGGTTTTACAGAGGCGTTCTTTAGCCTGCCTTAAGAGTCAATGTCTGATTCACCCTAAAATGGACTGGATGGGTGGATTAACTCAGATGAGCATTGTATCTACTACTGTGGGCAGGAATCCCTTAGAAGAAATGGAGTAGCCATCATGGTCAACAAGAGTCCAACCTGCAGTACTTGGATGCAATCTCAAAAGTGACAGAATGATCTCTCTTCATTTCCAAGGCAAACCATTCAATATCATGGTAATCCAAGTCTATGCCCTGACCAGTAATGCTGAAGAACCTGAAGTTGAAGGGTTCTATGAAGACCTACAAGACCTTTTAGAACTAACACCCCAAAAGATGTCATTTTCATTATAGGGGACTGGAATGCAAAAGTAGGAAGCCAAGAAACACCAGGAGTAACGGGAAAATTTGGCCTTGGAGTACAGAATGAAGCAGCGCAAAGGCTAATTGAGTTTTGCCAAGAGAACACACTGGTTATAGCAAACATTCTCTTCCAACAACACAAGAGAAGTTTCTATACATGGACATCAACAGATGGTTGACACTNTCATTATAGGGGACTGGAATGCAAAAGTAGGAAGCCAAGAAACACCAGGAGTAACGGGAAAATTTGGCCTTGGAGTACAGAATGAAGCAGCGCAAAGGCTAATTGAGTTTTGCCAAGAGAACACACTGGTTATAGCAAACATTCTCTTCCAACAACACAAGAGAAGTTTCTATACATGGACATCAACAGATGGTTGACACTGAAATCATATTGATTATATTCTTTGCAGCCAAGATGGAGAAGCTCTATACAGTCAGGAAAAACAAGACTGGGAGCTGACTGTGGCTCAGATCAAGAACTCCTCATTGCCAAATTCAGACTTAAATTGAAGAAAGTGGGGGAAACCACTAGACCATTCAGATATGATCTAAATCAAATCCCATATGATTATAAGTGGAAGTGAGAAGTAGATTTAAGGGACTAGATCTGATAGAATTCCTGATGAACTATGGATGGAGGTTTGTGACACTGTACAGGAGACAGGACTCAACACCATTCCCAAGAAAAACAAATGCAAAAAAGCAAAATGGCTGTCTGAGGAGGCCTTACAAATAGCTGTGAAAGAATGGAAATGAAAAGTAAAGATATACCCATCTGAATGCAGAGTTCCAAAGAATAGCAAAGAGACATAAGAAAGCCTTCCTCAGCGAAAAATGCAAAGAAATAGAGGAAAACAACAGAAAGGGAAAGATAGAAATCTCTTCAAGAAAATTAGAGATACCAAGGGAACATTTCATGCAAAGATGGGCTCAATAAAGGANGCAGGAGGAGAAAGGGACGACAGAGGATGAGATGGCTGGATGGCATCACTGACTCGATGGGCGTGAGTCTGAGTGAACTCCGGGAGTTGGTGATGGACAGGGAGGCCTGGCGTGCTGCGATTCATGGGGTCGCAAAGAGTCGGACACGACTGAGCGACTGAACTGAATCTCATTTTACAGATGAAGAGTAAAAGTCCAAAGGTAGTAATTACAGTTGATAGTAATTGAGAACTTACATATTTAATGCTTAAAACCCTAAGGAAAATCTGCAAACCTATTATCTAATCAGCACAGCCTTCCTGTGAGGTAGGTACTATTTTATTTGATATTGGAGGAAACTCAGATGTTTAAATGACAAATCAAATGTCATATGGTTTCCAAGTGGTGAAGACAGGATTTGAACCAAGGTTGTTTTGCTCCAGAGCTCAGGTCCTTTACTGCTTCTTTGCTCTCTTGTCTTCTGAAAGTTCATAAGGGCTTTGGTCAAGTCCATTCCTGGGGCTTCCATGGTGGTCCAGTGGTTAAGAATCTGCCTCCCCATGCAGGGGACATTGGATAGATCCCTGGTCTGGGAAGATTCCACATGTCACGAGACAACTAAGCCCATGAGCTGCAACTCCTGTAGCCAGCATGCTCTAGAACCCATTCTTCTCTAGCGTTCTTCTCTGCAACAAGAGAAGCCACCACAATGAGAAGCCCCTGCACTGCAACTAGAAAGTAGCCCCCACTGGTTGCAATTAGGGAGAACCCTTGGCTAGCAGCAAAGACCCAGCGCAGCCAAAATAAACAAAGAATTAACCTTTTTTAAAAACAAAAAGCCCATTCCTGGACATGGCACTTTAAGGACATAGGGTCTTCTAAGATNAGAAGCCCCTGCACTGCAACTAGAAAGTAGCCCCCACTGGTTGCAATTAGGGAGAACCCTTGGCTAGCAGCAAAGACCCAGCGCAGCCAAAATAAACAAAGAATTAACCTTTTTTAAAAACAAAAAGCCCATTCCTGGACATGGCACTTTAAGGACATAGGGTCTTCTAAGATCTCAAAGTGAAAGTATTTCTCAAGCGAAAACAATACTGAAGACAATTACAAAAGGGATCATTTGAAACAGTGGACAGGGCACATGCACTGAGGTTTGCTAACCTTCACACCAAAGTCCTGGTTCTGAGTTTACAGTCCTTGGGCCCTGCAGGATGCCTACTTGGTATCACTACGAGCTATTCACTAACTAGCTTCCTCTATTTCAATCAGGCTGAACTCCTTAAAATTCCTACTACACAGTTGACATTTTCTTGTCTCTGTTCCCTTCTAGAAGCTTCCCTTGCCCATATAATACCTTCTAATAAGTTAAATATGGCCACAAATTCTTTACAGCAACTCCCATTGAAAGGTGGAAACTATTTCCCCAGTGCCTCGAATCTGAGCTGACTTTTGTGACTTGCTTTGCCCAATAGTTTGTGGCACAAGTGACGTCCTATGAATTCCAAGCCTTGGCTTCTAAAAGCCCTGAAGCTTCTGCTTTCATGCTCTTAGAACACTGCTGCCATATGAACAAGCCCATCTGTGAGGCTGAAAGAGACCCCATGGGGAAAGAAGCCCAGCACCCCAGCCATCACAGGATCCTTTACCAAGGCCCCAGGCTGTGAGCGGTGAACAAGGCTGTCCATGACCCGCTGAACTACCAGAGGCTGCAAACAGAGTTGAGACACGTGGTCCCAGCTGAGCTCTGCCAAGATTGCCAAGCCAAAGAACAGTGATAAATAAATGAGTGTTGCTTTAGGTGGTTTGTAATGCAGGAGTAGATCACTAACACATACCTTTTTATTCCTTTCTTTCTATAAGTCCTCCATCCACTTGTAGAGTGAGCTTCAAAGCCACTCCTCCAACAAGTTTCCCAGTTTCCCCTAGTGGGAACTTTCTCTGCAAAGCCAGCCTCTCTTAGGTTTCAGTTAATGCCCCGCCTTGAGTTATTCTGCAGTCACTGAGACCCAGCTGCATCCCTAAATCCCTTCCCCATCCACCAGCTGATGATTGAGCTCTCACCATTAAAGTTTAACTACTTACATAAAAGCACGAATGCCTATTAAATTTTAAGAGTCCCTGGAAGGGATAACAAGTTTGTGCTTTTGATTTTCCTCTTATTATAAAAGTGTACAGGAATAGAAAGTAACCTTAACATAAGGTCACTTTCCCAAAGAGGAAAAAAAAAATTGAATGGTTTTGACTAACTTGAATATAAACATTTAGGGATATAGATGAAATGGTTATGTATCTAATTTCAATGTTTAAATTATTTAATTTAATTAAGCATACATACTTAAAATTATATAAATAACATTTGATTTAGAAATACTGTTTCTCCTACTCTTCCATTCATTAAGGTATAGATTCAAAGTTGCTGTATGTGTCTTTAGCAGCAAGTCCCCTGCATATTATGAGAGACACTTCTGAGCCATCTGAAAGTTTTCCAGACATAATTTTTTCCTTCATCTAGTGTGTTTTAACTATGATGCTGCCACTGGAATTTTTATCTCAAGCCACAAGTACTTATTCACAAAACACTATGATAACTGTTTTTCCATTTATTGTACAAGTGTATATTCATAATCTTAATAATTTAACCACTTACAGTATTACTTTGTAAAGGGAATTCTAGAAAAATTGACTTATAATGACATCTAAGCCTTGCAATTTGGGGATCTGATCACAAAGGAAGAATTCATTAAATTGATGTTAAATGTATTTGCTCTTTTTTAAATTTAGAATATTACCATAATCATCTAAAATTTTATTATTTCTTGATGTCATTTAAAGCTACTGTGTCTTCCCCAGATAGTATTTTGTGGATCAAAAAATGTCAGAGAGAGCATTCCACAATGCAAAGGATTCTGGAAGGACTAGAATGTAAAGAGACTCTCACTTTACTGAGAGATATTTGGGAGGGGGCATCAAATTCCCTTATATCACATATATTAATACATACTTATTCTAGAAACTTGAGATAATACATAAAATTAAAGAAGTGAAAGTAAAATCATAAATAATGCTGCTAATTAGAGATTATTATTTCAATCTTTCAGTTCATTTCCTCCCAGATCTTCCTTTTAAGCCTTATTATACATTACATTCAATTCAATTGGCTCTATTATCATTTAATATTATAAGCATTTCCCTTATTAGGGATATTTTGTAAGAAAGATAAGCCATCATTCAGCCAACAAGCCCACTGTTGCAGTACACTGATACTGTCTGGGGGAAGGGACAATATCACAAGAAGTCACCAGCCCCTTGCACCTTCGTGTTGATGGCTTTAGATTCCCTTTTCCTTTATTGAACCTGGGAAGATTCCCTAGAGGAGGGCATGGCAACCCACTCCAGTATTCTTGCCTGGAGAATACCCATGGACAGAGGAGCCTGGCAGACTGCAATCCATGGGGTCACCAAGAGTCAGATACGACTGAGTGACTAAGCACACACACAAGCACGCACGCCAGTGATAAAATGAGCACAGGGAAAAAAGAAAAATAAGAATATGACCCAAGTGAAATCTACCAGAAGTGAGTAAAGGGCAGTCCCTGCCCTCAAAAGAGAGACCTGTAAACAATTAATTGCATAAAATATGACAAGGACTTAAAGAGAGGCATATGCAAAATGCTATGACCATAAAAAGTGGACAGTGTTGACCACTCAGGGGAAATTTCACAGAGGAGTCAACATCTGAGAATGTGGAGCGTTTTTTGTTAGTTACGTTGTTAATTGGGTTTGGGGATATTAAGACTAAATTTTTTAAATATTTGCAAATTCACAAGAAATCTTTGGAATCTTTCCCCCAATAAATTCCAAGAACTGAGCAAGTCTGATGTGTAGAAACCTGCTGAACCACACCTGAATTATGCACCAACTGAGTATTTCCTGGTCTGGGAATTTTTTCCCAAGAGCAACTTTGGATAGGGGAGGAAAAGAACATGAGGGTACCTGGCCTGAAGGGATGGGACAAGTGTGAGCACGAAAGGCCAGAACCATCTCTGCCGCTCCCACACTCGTCTCCTTGCCTTGCATTTCTGTGTCCCACACACTGCAATGACACCTCCACGTGTGCTCTCTGGTCCTCTGAAATAGGCAAGTCTCCTCTCCCTCCAGTAAGTTCCCCAAATTTATGGGAACTGAGAAGAATTTATTTCTTCCCAGCAAGAATGTAATTGTATTGAGTTCACGGCTGGATCGGGATTTGAGGTTCAACTTCACTACGTATACTGTGGGCTCTGAGTGACCCTGGGTGACTGGCAACCTCCTCTGTCCTCACATTTCTGCCCAAGGAACCTTGCTAACTCTGTGACTGAAGGAACAGCCACAAGCAAGTAACAGATGCATCCCTTCAGACCACATTGACCCTACAGAGTCTTCACCTCAGATCTGTTTCTTGCTTTTACATGGCAGCTTGGATTTGACATTTTCTGAACGTCCTAAGGCCACTACACTCAGAACTCTGAGGTCTGTCTCATGTTGGGGGAACTGGGCTGGGACAGTGAGAGCCAGATATGTAGACTTTAGAGTGCTCCCCAACCACCCTACCTAAAGTAACCCCCACTCCACGCAACCCACATAGTTAAGTATGCATTTATTTTCTTCATAGCATGGGTCACTTTCTGAAACTATCTTTTGGCTTGGTTTGTTTACTTATTTATTGTCTGTCTTCCTAGTAAAATATACCATAAGAACAGGAATCTTGTTCCAACACTTAACACAGTATAAGACACTAAAGATGAAACGGTATTAAAGAATAAATGAACAAACAAGAGTAAACGTGACTTCAGAAGATGATAAGGATGACATGGTGCTAAATATCAGAGAAAGAATGACATAGGATAACATCTCTGACCTCCAAATCTCACCGTCTGATAAGAAGAGAGAATAAGGAACAAAATAATTGCAATACGGTGTGAAAAAGCATATCAGACATAATACATAAGTGCAGAGATAGTACAGAGGAAGAGGCCTAGATATTTTCGGAAGGAAGTAATTTCCCAATTTAGTTTTAAAGAATTAATGGAAATTTGCCAGGTGGCTAATAAGGGAAATCCTTTCAAGAAGGCCTCTTGGATCATTATTCTGACCTAAACATTTACCTCATTTCCCTTCCCCACGGAAACTTAGGGTTAAAAATACCCTTCAGGATCATCTAGTCCAGCAGTTCTTAAAGAGGACTGCCGCAGTTTTAAAATACGTCCACAAACTCTCTGACACTCATCCCTTCTGTGGAGCCTAATGCATTTCCTTTGGGTGTGGGCTTAACTTAGTCATTTCTAATGAGAGAATGTGGGAAAATGATAAAGCCTGACTTCTGAGGCTGGGTCCAAAATACACCATGGATGACCACTCCCTCCTCTTTTGGAATCTCCAGCAGGTTGTCTCTCTCTCCTCCTCCCCCCTTCTCTTCNGAGGTACCATTTTACACCAGTCAGAATGGCTGCAATCCAAAAGTCAACAACCAATAAATGCTGGAGAGGGTGTGGAGAAAAGGGAACCCTCTTACACTGTTGGTGGGAATGCAAATTAGTACAGCCACTATGGAGAACAGTGTGGAGATTCCTTAAAAAAAAAAAAATACACCATGGTTTCCATTTTATCCTATCTTGGATCGCCCATTCTGGAGGAAATCAGCTGCCATTTTGTGAGGACTCATAAGACAAGTCTTCTCAGGTGGCGCTGCTGCTGCTACTGCTGCTAAGTCGCTTTAGTTGTGTCCGACTCTGTGCAACCCCATAGATGGCAGCCCACCAGGCTCCCCCATCTCTGGGATATGGTGGTGGTAGTGGTAAAGAACCTGCTTGCCAATGCAGAAGACACAGGTTCAATCCTGGGGTCAGGAAGATCCCCTGGAGTAGGAACTGGCAACCCATTCCAGTATTCTTGCCTGGAAAACCCCAAAACAGAGAATCCTGGGGGGCTACAGTCCATAGGGTCACAAAGAGTGACCCTAAAGAGTCACTAAAGAGACTTAGCATGCACATAAGACAATACAGGGAGGCCTCTTGCCCATAGCCAGTGAGGGGATCTTCCTGGAAGCAGACCCTCCAGCCCCAGTTAAGCCTTTGGATGATGGCAACTACGGTCAAGATCTTGCCTGCAAGCTCGTGAGACCCTGAATTCCCCAACTGAGCTGCTCCCAAATTCCAGACCAACAGAAACTGCGAGATAATAAATATCTGTTGTTTTTCAGCCACTAAGTTTGGAATGATTTGTTACATAGCAACAGATAACAAATATGAGGATCTCAGATAGTTTGTATTTATGTGAATTATAACTCTTTATATTTACTGTATTAGAAATAAAAAGTGAGAAGTTCAAAATATTTGTGTATTAATTCATTTAAAATAATCTTAATAAATATAGAATGTTAGCATAAATAATATTTTATGAAAAATATTTTTCCAAACAAAAATTGTTTAGAAGAATGGCATCATTTTACATTTTTACAAATCTTTTTTTTATGTTTGCTTTAATGGAAGATAGCTCTATTCTTACATAGACTTTTGTATTTAAACACTTGTGAAACCACCGATCTTATAGCTTCTGTAAACTCCACTATACCCTTGTAAGACAGTAAGAATGAAAGTCACTGACCTTGTCAGCATTCTCTGTAACACCTGTGACATTGTAGATGCACAATCATGCTTAAACATGCTCAGTGACTGGAAACTCACTAGTTCCCAAGAAAGCCCACTGCTCTCTCCAAAACCTTTCTATAGAGTTCCTATCTCGGCCATGCTAGTTTTCTCTCTCATTAGTCTTACATGGTCTCCCTAAGATTATTTAGAATAAGTCTAATCATTTATTTAAGGCTAAGACCATCTTACAGCATATTTTAAGAGTTATTCATAACTTTACAGAGTACATAAGTTTACAGAATACTGTTGCACATGTTTCCTTAAAAAACAACTTTAAGATAATCAGTTCAATTCTTAACAAACATCTCAAAAGAATTTGAGTTATGCCCTCTGCCAGTTCATCTCAAGATCTGCCTGTGATCTTTTACCAGACACAAATATCCTTATAACAGCCGTTTTCAGGTATTAGATTAGCAGAACTTACAGACTTCAAGTATCTGGGATGGTAAAATTAAAAGAACACTGAGGGACTACCCTGGTGGTAGAGTGGATAAGAATGTCTGCCAACAGAGGGGCCACAGGTTTGACCCTTGGTCCAGGAAGACTTCACATGCCACTGGGCACTAACTAAGCCTATCACTACAACTATTGAGCCTGTGCTCTAAAGCCTGCGAGCAGCAGCTACTGAAGCCCGTGCACCTAGAGCCTGTGCTTCGCAATAAGAGAAGCTACCGAAATGAGAAGGCCAAGTACCATAAGGAAGAGTAGCCCCTGCTCACCACAACTAGAGAAAGTCTAAGAGCCACAATGAAGACCAAGTGCAACCAAAAATAAAATATATAAATAAATTAAAAAAAAAAAAAAGAACACTGAAAACAATCAGTGCAATTCAGAAGAGAGATTTCCCTTTTCTGCTTAAGGGTCAGCCTTCTCATTGCATTAGTCATTCAAGTTTTGTGTTTTAAGTGCCTCCTACAGCATCCTGAAAGCTTCAGGCATATTTCCACATAAATAAATTGAGCTGAGCTATTCATCAAAATTGTCCACTAGGTCCCTGTTTAGAGGTGGCCTGGGAAATGACGTCTGCTGGTTTGTGAGGGTAGAAAGACAACATTTGTGGCTGGTTCTGAATCACAGAAACAAGTTCTGAAAACATCTCAAAAAAAAAAAAAATTATCCAGAATAGAAAATAAAGTTCCTTCTCATGTTAACCCTGAACTCTGGGAAGAAGAGCAGTGCTCAGTCAGACTTAAAAACTTAGTTTAAATCCTCTTACATTCACATGAAAATATTTGACACACACACCAGAAAGATGGTACTCTGCTTATGGGAATATAAATTGGTCATTATGGAAAACAGTATGAAGGTTCCTCAACAAATTAAAAATATAAAAACTATTATATGATCCAGAAATTTTACTCCTGGGTATACATCCAAAGGAAATAAAATCAGTATCTCGAAGAGACATCTGCACTGCCACAGCCATTGCAGCGTTATTCACAGTAGCCAGCGTATGGAAACCACCTACATGTCCGTCAGCAGATAAGTGGCTAAGGAAAATGTGACACAGATGTGACAAAGATATATAGACACACGTGTACAAAGTGTAATACTGCTCAGCCATACAAAAGTACGAAACCTTGTCATTTCCAACATGGATATACGTAGGGGACGTTACGCTAAGTGAAATAAGACATAACAGAGAAAGAGAAACACTGCATGATTCCACTTATATGTGGAATTTAAAAACTGCTGAACTCATAGAAACAGACAGTAGAACATTAGTTACTAGAGGGTGGGGAAAACAGACAGATGCTGTCAAACAGTACCAGCCTTCAGCTATGAGATGAATAGACTCTGGGGATGTAACCTACAGCATGGTGACTAAAGTTATTAATTCTGTACTGTGTACTTGAAATTTGCTAAGAGAATAAATCTTAAACGTTTTCATCACACATACACACAAAATGGTAATTAGGTGAGGTGACAAGGTGTTAATAAACCTAATTGTGGTTAATATTTTACCACGTATATCAAATCATCATGATGTACACTGTAAATATCTTACTATTTTGTCAACTAAACCTTAATAAATGTGAAAAAAAAACATGAATTTATGGCTGTAAAAAATCACATTGTATCTGTAGTATATAATAAATATTATATACTATTTGTCAAAGTCCATGGGGTTGCTAAGAGTCGGACATGACTGAGCGACTTCCCTTTCACTTTTCACTTTCAAAGAATATGAATTTTCAGATTCAAAGAAAATTACTGTTTGAATTCTTATTATATACACATATAGGGCTTCCTAGGCAATGACACCCCACTCCATTTCTCTTGCCTGGAAAATCCCATGGATGGAGGAGCCTGGTAGGCTGTAGTCCATGGGGTCGCTAGGAGTCAGTCAGACACGACTGAGTGACTTCACTTTCACTTTTCACTTTCATGCATTAGAGAAGGAAATGGCAACCCACTCCAGTGTTCTTGCCTGGAGAATCCCAGGGACGGGGGAGCCTGGTGGGCTTCCGTTTATGGGGTCGCACAGAGTCGGACATGACTGAAGCGACGCAGCAGCAGCAGCAGCAGCAGCAGCATATTAAAACTGGGGGAAAATGAATAGAAATAAAATTTAAATCAAATACAAAAAAACAAATGAACTGAATCCATCTAAATGCCATTTCTAATATATTCAGCCTCCTAATTTAGAAAGATTATAAGATTTATAGAACTTTGTACTGTCCCTGAAAACAATCTAAATTAATATTACACAGTTCAGAGGATTCATTAAGCCATTTCTTGTGTTCTTTCACTGCATAATAAAGAAAAGTATGAAATTAGTATTTTACTCTTAATAGTACCAGCTAACATTTATTGTTTATTATATCAAGGACTGCACTAGGTGCTTTTTAGCTTTAGTTCATTTAATCCTAATAACCACACCAAGTACTCTCGCTATATCCCTTTTATAGAGAGGAAAACCGAAATTTAGAAAGCATACAGCCAAGGTCACAAAACTAGAAAATGGCAGAGAACAAATCTAAAACAATGACCTATGAAATGACAAAGCTCAACCTCTAAATCACTGCACTATAAAATTCTGGTAGCATGAAAAACCTAATACATGTGGATAGGGATGATAATTATTCACAGTTCGATCTTAGAAAGGATGAACTAGGAACTGCTGGCAACACCCAGGACCTCCCAAACATAAGGACCCTTTGATTTAATCATTACACGCACATCATTAGAGGACAGGAAACGACCCTCTAGGCATGCGGGAAAAGCGGTTGGAGATATGTGAAAACTGGCAAGATGAGGAAATAAGCAGCAAAAAACTGGTTCGACTGCATAAGAGCGATACTGATTAGAACCATTTGTGTGTGCTCCATTTACATTTGTACTGCAACACAGCAGGCTGCACAGATTTTGTGTTTTTATCATAAATATTTTCTTTTATAGCAACAGATTCTTCCCACTGGACCTCTCACATTTGAATGCAGAGAAGCAGCACGTTTGGACTTGCGTGTCATCCTGACCTAGGTCTGAAGCTTGCTGCATTATTTATTGCCATCGTAGCCTTGGGCAACCTGTACAAATTCTAACCTCAGTTTTTTCACCTGTAAAGTGAAGGTTAAAAAAAAAAAAAAAGGAAGAACATGTTTTAAATATCATATAGTATTTAATACATGTAAAACCACATGCCATTTGTTACCTATTATTTGCATTGTGATGGTGATTAATAAGCAAGGCCATTTGAGCATCAAAAACTTGAAATGGTTTTGTTTTTCTAATTAGACAAAAGCATTGTCCTCACCTCCCTCCATTTTGCAGCTGTTTCCAATTTATAGTCCCACCTCCTTGCCCCCCGCCCCCATGGTGGGACTTCTGTATCCTTCAGCAAATACAACAACTCACTAAGAGAAGAAACGAGGATAAAACAAACAGCGGGTGGAGTAACAGAAGAATGAGAATAAAAGGAAGAGGCTATTTTTAAGTTTATAAAACAACCTCATGCCATGCAGCAGAAATAGATCCAGCATTGTGAACAGAGAAGGGAAATTTCTTTGTGGGCTTCCTGGGGAGAAAGGAAGATAATTTATTGCAGTGAACCATCCAGAGATGTTTGGAGAGAAGGCTTCATCCAGCCCTTAGACAACATTCCCATCATGCCACACATAAATATCCAGGGTCCAGATATAACTGAACTGACTTCAACTAAGAGTCAAGACATCTAAACCAGAAACACGTTAACGGAAGGTATATTCTATGGGATTTTACACATTTGAACAAGAAGATCAAGAGATACAGTTCCAGGGATTGAATCAGGCCTTAAATATATGGTATTAAATATGAATAAACGAGGTAATAGCAGAGACCTTAAGCAAAGCATGTAGGAACAAGTTAATTGCTCGGTAACCTTTGGGAAACTCTAATCTCTGATATTTCATTTGTTAAAGGGGAGGAGAAATAGTTCACAGGATCTCAGCTTAGAGGGGAGACTCGGCTGGAGAGCAGTTGGGTTGAACATCTGAGCCTGTTGAGAAAAAGAGGGTGCTTCAGGGTGACAGAGCACAGAGCAACAGGGACCCCTTCCAAGAGCCTGCAGCTGAGATCTTCACAAAGCTGTTATTTGTGTTTACAAGAGTATCTATTATGTTTATTTGAGATTTATTATAGAAGAAGAATATTGGCAATGGACCAACTTCTAATGAATAGATAACTGGCAAAACACTTATCATTGACTCATTGCTCCTGAGGAAACTGTTCAATCTTTATCACTTCAATCTGTCAATAAAACATGAGAAAGACTATGCCCTCACTCTACACCTGAGTACTACGAGAAGTGCCCAAGATGACCACTGCCCTTCAGGAGAGCTGCCACTCAGGCACCAGTGAATTCTTCAAAGTCCAACTCCACTCTGGTACCACAACCACTGTGGAGGAAGAAGGAGTGACTGGTGAAACCTCATTCAGTAATTCAAAAAGTAAAAAGGGAGAGTGAGAGGGTGAGAGAGTCCTGAATGGCCTGAGGTATCAAAGGGATTTGAGACAAATTATGAAAAATAAGAGAGAAAATACAAGCCAAAGATGGAAGCACAGTACAATATTTAAATAATAAAGAAGAAAACATCCCAACTGAGTTTTGCAGTCCAGTTCAATTTAGTCACTCAGTTGTGCCCGACTCTTTGCAACCCCATGGGCTGCAGCACGCCTGTCCGTCACCAACCAAATGCCTACATAAAAATAGCAGTCAGTTAAAGCTGGGAAGGAAGTGAAGAAAGAAAGGGGGGTGAAGAGTTAAAATTAAAAAGACAATTGTGTTTTTGAACTGTGGTGCTGGAGAAGATTCTTGAGAGTCCCTTGGACTGCAAGGAGATGAAATGAGTCAATCCTAAGGGAAATCAACCCTGAATATTCATTGGAAGAGGCAGAGGATGTGATGGTTAGATAGCATCACTGACTCAGTGGACATAAATCTGCACAAACTCCAAGAGATAGTAAAGGACAGAGGAGTCTGGCTTGCTATAGTCCATGGGGTCACAAAGAGCCAGACACAACTGAGGGACTCAATAACAACTACAACTTTTTATTTCTTTTCTTTAAAGAAATTATTTCAAGTCATTGCTTACTTTTGACTTCTTAAAACTGCCTTACAGAGCCACAAAGCCAAGTATTTGGTCATTTTAATGGGAAATGTATTATAAATGCGCTAATTGAAGGATGGTGATTCGTGATCAGTTAAAGAAAATGATAACCCAAGAGTAAGGGTGTGTCTGATTTGATCCTGCCCTGTCTAAGGAGAGAGACACTGGGACTCCTTTCTATCTGGACTTCCACTTTTTTACTTGCAGAATGAACTTTAGTTTCTCTTTGGCATATCTGAACTTCCAGCATCACTTCTCTTGTGCTTTAGGGCCAGTATTAAGTAAAATGAAGGTTACTTGAACACAAGCACTACTATACCTAGACAGTCGAGCTGAAAACAGAGATGGCTACTAAGTGACTAAAGGACTGGATATGCTGGACAAAGGGACAATTCACACACTGGGTGGGATGAAGTGGACAGCGAGAGATTTCATCATGTTTCTCATAACAGTGCGCAATTTAGAACTTATGAATTGTTTACTTCTGGAAATTTTCCACATAATATTTTCAGGCTGAAACTGATGATGGGTAACTGAACATGCAGAAAGAGAAATCATGGACAAGGGAGGACTGCTGATTTTGTTAAGGGTTGGTTTTGTTTCTAAGTAAGCATATAATTGCTTTTTCAGCCCCATGCTCCTTCTGCCACTGGCCCAGGTGAGCTTCCACTCTCAAAGTGGCCCTGCTTCTTGGCCTCCTGCTCCTTCAGGGCAGGCCTCCAGCTCCTGGAAAATTGGGCAATGCCACCATAACTGCTGGACCAGCAGGCCATTTCACTGCTCCCTTTCCTTTTAAACCCCAACCACCCTACTCCCTCGGCTCCTGTCCGTTCCACTCCACCCCGTTCCACTCTGTCACAGACTCCTGTGCCTTCCCTTTATACTGAGCACAGATTCTAATTCTGTATCAGTTTACTAAACTAATGGAGGCAGGATCCATGTCTACTTAGCTCATGGCTACATTTCAGCATCTACTACCAAACTACCATTCTTGGCATCTAGATGACACGCAGTAAAACGTGTTAAATGGATGCGTGAGCAAATGGCTACTATCCCCATCCATCCGGCTGCTCAAGCTGCCTGATCTCACTGACTGCCTCAGGTGACTCACTCGTGGTCAGCGGCAGCCTGCACAATAGGACATTTATTCATTGTTCCTACAGCTTGGCACAGAGGAGACATTCTACTTATGAGTCAAGTGCCACTAGAAGGACTGTTCCCTCAGGAAACCAAGGGCCACATCTCTGGGCAGCCTGTCGGCAACTGTCCCTCTCTCAGCTTCAGAAACAGGAGTGAACTCACCATGCACCAGAGGGAACCCGCTGTCTGCAACTTCCACCGTTCTATCAGAAACGCTGTTGAGCATTTTAATCCCTCCAACTTCTTTCCAAGAGGCCAGTGGACCACCTTGCCTGCTCCTTCCTGATAGTAGGTCCTCTTCACCAGAAAAAAATGAAATGGCAATGTGTTCAGAGTAATTTTAAAAGGTTTCTGTGATGTGTGGATTAGCCATGTCTAATAAGCTGTTGTTTATTAGGAAAAATAGTGTGTTTTTTCTAACCAAAATGATCCACATATATTAGTTACGAGCTTTTTGGATGAGACATGCTAAAACAAATAATTACCTTTCATGCTAATGCAGCAGTGAAAGCAAAATGACCTAAACTCCAATCTATCATAGGTATTTTATCCAACTCCTACTCAAGATCTTTAACTGATTTATTTTCATCCTCAAGAAACATATTGATGCACGTTATCTAGAAGATATAAAAGGCTGGCATGAATTTGTTCTGATTTCATTTGCTACCTATGATATGTTACTCCCTCACCTACTACCTTTTATGTTTCAATATATTGAGTTAATTTTTCAGTTTCCTCAGATTTTTACATAATTTCTCAGCATGAAGAAAAAAACGATTAAAGTATGTTTTAATTGCTCACAAGTTTTTCTTCTGATCCTGAGAACTGTATTTGCTTCTCTTTAATCCTCCCTTATTAAGTACACCTCTAAGAAGTGACTTCATGCATCTTGCAACACACCACACCCTTTAAATAAAGGGGAGGCTTCCACTGGATGATGACTAAACCCTACACTGCTCTGCATAATGCGATCAGAGCCCTTATATTAGAAGATAGCCATCTGCCATTGCCTCTTACACAATCAGTTCCTAAAGCCACAAAGTACGACCCACATGTCTTAGGCTCCATATCACAGCATGAAAAGCCACAGGATTTTAACCTGTTGTGAACTTTGCTTCTCACCTTACCAAGAAGCCCACCAATCCCTGTGGAGAATGTCCAGGGCTTGGGACTCAGGACCAGATGACTTCATTCTACATTGTTTTTTCTACACCTGCAGAGCTCATCTTAGCAAAGATTCTTCTGTGTGAAGTCACCTTTTCCCCTTGTCTTTACCTTTGTTCTCCAATATTCATCAATTCTTTCAGTAGAGAAAATCCCGTCTAGCAAAACTTTAAAGTTTGCTACTCGATCCAAAAAAAAAAAAATGCTGGCAGAACAGGGGTGTGAACCTGGATTAAGAATGTAGTCAAGTAAATGACTTTTCATTTCTTTTATCCAACTTTAGTTGTGAAAAAATACAGTAGAGAAATAATACAGGAAAGAACAAACAAATATAACTGAAGTTATAGTGAGTTGGTTTGCCCACTCACTTTTTTCCCTTATCACTGGCCACTCTTCAAATAGCCTTTACTAGTTCCTTCTCATCTCTTTAGCTTCTTTTTTTTTTTAAAAAAAAAAACATATTAATAAGGCTGTTAAAGTGAGACATAATATACATACCATAAACTTCACTGGGCTTTCCTGGTGGCTTAGTTGGTAAAGAATCCGCCTGTAATGTGGAAGACCTGGATGCAGTCTCTGGGTTGGGAAGATCCCCTAGAGAAGGACATGGCAACCCACTCTAGTAATCTTGCCTGGAGAATCGCCATGGACAGAGGAGCCTGGTGGGCTACAGTCCATAGGGTGGCAAAAAGTCGGACACAACTGAACGACTATGCACAAACTTCACATATTTTAAGTGCACAGTTCAAAGATTTTCAGTAAATTTACTAAGTCACACAACCACACCACTGCCATACAGTTTTAGAACATTTCCATTTCCTCAAAAAAGTCCTTTGTATGTATTTCTTTGACTTAGCAGGGAGCTTAGTCTTTGAACCACTTGTCTTTATACTCACTTCCTAGATGATCTCATCTGGTCTCTACATTTTAAATACCAGATGTATATTAATGAGTCCCAAATCTATATCCCCACTCTGAACCTCTCCCCTAAACTCCAGACTCATCTCCTAAACATCTAATAGGCGTCTCAAACTCAGTATGCTCCAAATTGAGTTTTGATCTTTCCCTAAAACTGCTCCTCCCAGTCTTCCCTAGCCAGGTAATAGCAATTTTTTATTCCAGTTGCTCAAGCCAAAACCCCTGGAGTCATCTTCGACTCCTGTCTGTCTTCACACCCCAACACCAAATCCATCAAGAAATCCTGTTGAGTCTACCTGTAAAACAGAGGCAGAATCCAGCTACTTGTCACACCCAGACTGCTACTACCTGGGTCCACGCCACCATGCCTCTCACCTGGGTTATTGCCAGTAGTTCCCTGACTGGTCTCCTGCCCTTGTGCTTACTCTCTGCCTTCTATTCTCCACACAGAAGCCAGAGTAATTCTTTTAAAATTTATTCAGATTGTGTCACAACTCTACTCAAAACTCTACAATGCAGCTATTTTCAGTCCCATATAGTTTCTTTGTATTTTGTTGCTTGAGGAGAAGCATTGGGGAAAATTATGGACAAAAGATATCAAAAGACCAAAAAAATTTTGCTGCCACTTCTGAAGAGCGAGGAGCAAAAACTGAATGTTGGGAGCAAAAGCAGGGTACAGTGCATGCCCTCTGCACTCAACCCCGCAAGAAGGTGGGCAAAACACCCAAGCCACTCCTCTGCCGGACACCTGGACACACTCTTACCCTCATCCCAAGTGAGGAACAAGCTCGCCCTCCCCCAGAGAGTGAGCAAGCAAGGGAACTTCTTGTTTGTTCTCACTACTCCTGCTGTAGCTGCTGCTGCTAAGTCGCTTCAGTCATGTCCAACTCTTCGCGACCCCATGGACTGCAGCATGCCAGGCCTCCCTATCCATCACAAACTCTTGGAGCTTACTCATACTCATGTCCATGGCGTCAGTGATGCCATCCAACCATCTCACCCTCTGTTGTCCCCTTCTCCTCCCGCCTTCAATCTTCCTCAGCACCAGGGTCTTTTCTAGCGAGTCAGTTCTTAGTATTGGGTGGCCAAAGTATTGGAGTTTAAGCTTCAACATCAGTCCTTCCAATGAATATTCAGGACTAATCTCCTTTAGGATGGACTGGTTGGATCTCCTTGCAGTCCAAGGGACTCTCAAGAATCTTCTCCAACACCACAGTTCAAAAGCATCAATTCTTCGGTGCTCAGCTTTCTTAGTTGCCCCCATAACTGCTTTGACTTTGACTCCTACTAGTTTCTTCCTTGTTCACTCTGCTTCAGTCTCACCGGCCTCCTTGTTCTTTCTGACACATTTGGTTCAGAATCTTAGCAAGGACTGTTCCTTCTGCCTACAAGATTCTTTCCCAGAAAACTGGTTAAATTCTTTATCTCCTACATGTCTTCCCTCAAAACCTACTTCTCAATGAATCCTATCTCCATCACCCTATTTAAGGCTATAAATTTCCCCCTCTACTCTTAATCCCTCTTACCTTATTCTGCTTTTCTTGTTATATGGAACTTTCCACCCTTTAACTTTAAGGGCTTCTTCTAAACTTAATGTAAAAGAGTAAAGGGCCATGAAGAGCCAAATAATTTTATTAGAGAATGAGAAAGGATATTATCCCCACTGAACAGGAAACTTATTGTAAAGCTGCAGCCATTAAAAGGGCATATCAATGCAAAAGGGTGCAGAGATGGAAAAATGAGACCAATCAAAAAGAATGAAGGGCCTAGAAATAAATGTACATCGACATAGGAACTTGGGATATGACATGCTAGCATCACAAATCATTGAGAAAGAAAAGATTATATATTTAATAACTTGTACCAGGACAACTGGCTTTCTAGTTGGAAAAAGATAAAATTAGACCCTCATTTTACATCACACACAAAAGAGACCCCAGACGGATTAAGAAACTAAACAGAAACTCTTAAACCTTAAGAGAAAATACAGGAAAATATGCTTATGACATCCTGGTAGGAAAAGTTTTTATAAACAAGACAAAAAATCATACAAACCATGAAAATATAGGAATATTTGACTATACTACTATATAAAAGCATCTGTATAACAGTATACACAATAAACCACTTTCAAATGAATGCCAACATCTAAAAGATGATACATATAATTGGAAAAGGACTGGTTTCCACTGTTTATATGTATTTTAGCCATAAGTCATAATTAAAAAACAAACAAGTTTATGGAAACACTTTCAAGGTTTAAAATAAAATTCAAATGTTGGAATATATAAATGGGCAATTAATTCACAGAAAAGGAAATTTATCTGGCCAGTATACATATGAAATATATTCAAACTTGCTAAATGAATATGCAATTAAAATGATGATACTCTCCTAGTGGCTCCACAAAATATAAAGTCCAATAATACAAACTGTAATTCATAAGAATGTAGGAGAAATGAAACTGTTATACCCCCTGATGGTGTGTAACAATTTGGACAACAATTTGACAATATCCAATAAAGTTGAAAACTCATGTATTGTACCACACAATCCATCCATTTTTAGAAACTAACCTAGAGAAATCTTCTTATATGCACACAACACTGTGTATACCATGTTCATTGCAGCTTTGCTTGTGATTGCAAAAAATAATGGAAAATAATTTAAATGCCCAGGAGCAAGAGAAGGTATAGATAAGTAGTGATGTAATAAATTTATCAAAACAGTAAATTTCAAAAACATAATTACAATTTTAAAAAAAATCTATAAAGCCATATATTTAATGAGTTTTTTAACTATGCTAATTTTTATAAAAATAGGAAATACTATTTTTAAATATAAATGCATCTACATAAATAGAAAAAATACATATGATTTGCAGTGAATCATAAAAATAGCCATAACTTCCCACCCCTCCTAGAGATCCACTTTTACAGGGTGACTTTACCATTCCTTCCACCAAGAAGTGAAATCTATTTTCCCACCCCCTGAAGCTCATGTCATCATGACTCTCATTTTCACCCACAGAATGCAGTAGAAGCGATAGTTTGTCAGCGGCTAAATGCACTTCCATTCTACTCTTCATCTCAGAACCTCCTAGTATCTAGAGAATAAACTTGGTCTAGCCTGCTGAGTGATGAGCACTCCATGATGCAGTCAGCCCTGTCACCTTTGGCTACAATCAGCTAACCACTAGACACAAGAGTAGAGCTGTAGTAAGACAAATGAGAACCCATGTGACCTGCCAAATGACCACAGACACATAAGCAAGCCTAGGTCAGATCAGCCTAGCCTATCTCAGGTCAGTAGCATCTTCCAGTTGACCTGTAGACTCATGAGCAATAACAAGGAGTTATTGTTTTACATCACTTAGAATTAGAGGTAATTTTTCTGTACAGCAGTAAATATGGGATGCATATGTTATCTTCAGTATAATGCCCTCAAAGGAGAGAGGGAAAGGGAGACTATAAAGGGGAGGGAGACACCTTCACCTTTTACACTTACTCTTTTCAGAATTTAGAAGTCCTCAAATCCTATGATAAATCTGGACAACAGTAACACAGGGTTCTGTTATATTATTTTTAGAATTAATCTGAAATATTGCCTAACTGGTTTAAAGAAGCATGCTACCATTCTTTCCTTTTTTGTCATATGAATATGGTAGAAGCTATGGTTTTTCCAGTAGTCAGGTATGGATGTGAGAGGTGGACTGTGAAGAAAGCTGAGCACCAAAGAAATTGATGCTTTTGAACTGTGGTGTTGGAGAAGACTCTTGAGAGTCCCTTGGACTGCAAGGAGATCCAACCAGTCCATTCTAAAGGAGATCAGTCCAGGGTGTTCTTTGGAAGAAATGATGCTAAAGCTGAAACTCCAGTACTTTGGCCACCTCATGCGAAGAGTTGACTCATGGGAAAAGACTCTGATGCTGAGAAGGATTGGGGGCAGGAGGAGAAGGGGACGACCAAGGATGAGATGGCTGGATAGCATCACCTCCTCGACGGATGTAAGTTTGAGTGAACTCTGGGAGTTGGTGATAGATAGGGAGGCCTGGCGTGCTGCAATTCATAGGGTCACAAAGAGTCGAACACGACTGAGCGACTGAACTGAACTGAGACATGACTAAAAGATCTGGTTCATCATGTGGTTCTCATGTAGACTGGCCACACAGAAATTTGGAAATATTAGATCTAGACTTTTGGAACTGACGTCATGAGCCATTTAACTCAGACTGACCAAATATTATGGTTACACCTCATCTGTGGTAGCATATAAACAAGAATTAAGAAAAATATCAAGCCCTCAATTAATCAGAACTCAAGAAACAAATTTTCTTTCATGGAAAAAGTCTATTTTTAAAAGAAAACAAAAACAAGCTATTATCAAAGATATTCTTTACTTTTTAGACTAAGTCCTGGGGTTGGTGCCAATATTAAGGTAGGAGAATGGCTGTACACTTTTGAGAAATATTTTTATCAGACTGAGATAAAATATCTTTCTAGCTGATCTTCACTTTATCAAAAAATTAATTGTACATCCCATCCAGTGATGCTGCTTTTATTGAACAGAATTATTTTCAGTTTGTTGCAATATAATCCCAAAATCTAAAAAACAAAAACAAAAAAACTCATATTGTATGTATGGCCTAGTCCCTTCACTGTTCACTTCTAATTATCACAACATTATTAATTGGCTATATACCAATACAAGAGAAGGAAATGGCAAGTATTCTTGCCTAGAGAATCCTGTGGACAGAGGAGCCTGGTAGGCTGCTGTCTATGGGGTCGCACAGAGTCAGACACAACTGACGCGACTTAGCAGCAGCAGCAGCATACACCAATACAAAATTAAAAGTTAAAGAGAAAAAACTTTAACTTAGATTAGAAGGAAGGCCTTTTATGATTTAACTTTGAAATATGAAGTTGAGGCCAAACTTCTGCCTTATCACTTTTCCTAATTTGTATACAGTTACTTGGAATGGAAAAAAAAAATCTCATTCTGTGCCATTTGAGTGAAGCCAAACGATCCAAAATTGCAAGGACTCCTCTCTTTTTGGAGACAATGAAAGTCTCAAGAGAAGTAAAACTACCGTTTTTAAAAAGAACCAGGAGTAATCAAATATTGTGCAGTTTTTTACCTGTTTTTAAATATGCTGAATTTGAATGTTAAGTGAATATTTTGTGATTCTTGTAGGAATTGTTAAAAAAAATCTGCACAAAACTAGGCCCCATAAATCTCAAGCCCCAGGACAACCAGTTGAAAAAGTTTCATTAATCTTTATAAGTTAAAAGGATTTCTAAGGAGCCAGTGCCCCTGATTTGGATAGAATCCAATCAACACATTCAAATTTAATGAAGGACAGAAAGTGAAAGTGAAAGTTGCTCAGTCACATCTGACTCTTTGCGACCCCATGGACTATACTGTCCACGGAATTCTCCAGGCCAGAATACTGGAGTGGGTATCCTTTCCGTTCTCCAGGCCCAATTCAGGGATCGAACCTAGGTGTCCCACACTGCAGGTGGATTCTTTACCAGCTGAGCCACCAAGGAAGCCCAAGGAAGGACAGAGTCTGTACCTAACATTCTAGGTGAAAACATAAGCAAGCAATGACCAACCTCTCTGCCATTTACAGCCAGGAGCACAAAGGCTTCCTTTACAGGGAAAATAACGGGAAAAGTGGAAACAACATCACTCCAGGTGGCAAGAGATGAGGAAAGGAAATTTGTGGCCAAAAGACAAGGTCAGAAAAGAGGATATGGAAGAGAGTTGATCTGAGACAAATAAAGTAGAAAGTGTATGGTCTGAAGTGAGTCAAGTCATATATGAGCCAGGCTGGAAGAATAAGTCAAGTCTACATGGAGCTGAAAATGAATCAATTTCATTTGCAAACAGAGCTGCAAGGCTACTTCATTCATATTTATTGATTTATTAAGTATATTAAATGCCCCTTTCTGCTTCTACTGCTATCTATAAGTGATTATAAATAGTTTGTTGTAAGCCTTTTAGGTTTAATTTCTAATAAAGAATGACTATAGAGCTATAAAAATTGTATAGCTGAAGGTCAGTATGGCAAAATAAACCAAATAGCAAAATCACCTATCCCAATATTTGAGAAAACAAAAATCAAAAACATATATCAATAATACTTAAAATTTAACTAGTGCTTAGTATGTACCAGGTGTTATTCATACATACTATCTTATTCAGTAACATAATACATTTATGAAAAAATACTATTATTATCACATTTTATAGATGTAGAAACTGAAGTACAGATTTTAACTAGTAATTGGTAGGCCTCAGATATGATCACAGGCAGTCTAAATCCAGAGCTTGTGTCTTTAACCACCATACTATTCTCCTCACAAACAGACAAACCAGATGAACAAGCAATGTGAATAGCAAGAGGAAAAAAAGTCCTCAGTTGCCATTCAAAGAAAGAATCTAAGCTTATGCCATAAACTTTGAAAGTTCAGTTCAGTTCAGTTCAGTCGCTCAGTCATGTCCGACTCTTTGCGACCCCATGAATCGCAGCATGCCAGGCCTCCCTGTCCATCACCAACTCCCGGAGTTCACTCAGACTCGCCCATTGAGTCAGTGATGCCATCCAGCCATCTCATCCTCGGTCATCCCCTTCTCCTCCTGCCCCCAATCCCTCCCAGCATCAGAGTCTTTTCCAATGAGTCAACTCTTCGCATGAGGTGGCCAAAGTACTGGAGCTTCAGCTTTAGCATCATTCCTTCCAAAGAAATCCCAGGGCCGATTTCCTTCAGAATGGACTGGTTGGAAAAAAGAGGCATCTAAAAAAATTAAGAAAGAAATAAAAAGGATTGAGAATATGCACTAATCCTATTCCCACTTACCAGAAACAATGCTGCATTAACATTTTGAATCAAACAAATCCAGAAAATTATTGCTCACACCCCCACAAAGAAAGTTGGTGATTAGTGAAACAAAGGAGTGCACAGGCAATGTCAGGAGGAGGTAACATTCCTGACTTTACCATTTTCCAGGGCTCTGTGAAAAAGGGGAAGTTGAATTAAAGCCTGAGACAATATGTTCAAAAATAAAATACATTCCTAACAAGTTTGCTCTTTATTATAGAATGTTTAACACAATCTTATATTAGAGTACAGAACTCAGGTCTTCCAATAAAGACTGCATATAGCTCCCATCTCAATATCAGCTTATAAACCATACTCAATGGAAGAAAAACAAATCTCAGATAAGGTGGCAAGTGTCCAAAAGAACTTACCTACATCAGAGCAAACTGAAGTTCAGTCCACATTAAAAATGAATGAGATGAAAATGAATCACATTGCAATGGCCAATACATAAACACATTCACAGAGGATGAAACAATAAAATAAGATGAAAGAAGAACTTGCAGGGTTAAAAAAACTAATTAAGCACCAAAACTATCACCATAGTGTATGCTGCTGCTGCTAAGTCACTTCAGTCGTGTCCGACTCTGTGCGACCCCACAGATGGCAGCCCACCAGGCTCCCCCGTCCCTGGGATTCTCCAGGCAAGAACACTGGAGTGGGTTGCCATTTCCTTCTCCACCATAGTGTATAGGGAGTCTATAAACTATGATCCCTGGAACAAATCCAGGACACCACTTAGTTTTATAAAATGTTACTGGCACACAGTTACATCCATTCATTTATGTATTACCTGTGGTTGCTTTTGCGCTATAACAGCAAAGCTGAGTAGTCACAACAAATCCATGTGGCTAAAAAGCCCCAAATATTTACTAAGGGGGGCCAATACCTGCTCGAGAAAATAGATCCGTTATAAACAAGCTGGCCCTCCTGTCCTGCTGTTTCCTGTTCCACCTTGAAATTGAATGTGCACTGTCATAAATGCTTATGAGCTGATAGATCACACTTTGAATCACATTATTACAAGCCTTGAAAAATGTACACTTCTTACCCTCAGTTTAAGCCAAGCATCTTTGATAATATACAATTATATAACTGCTAACATTTATTTAGCACTGTATGCTAGGTACTATTGCATTTTTATAAGAATACAGAAAAATTGGTAAAGATGATATATAACTAAATAACTTTTAGGCGGTATTACGTTAGTGGAAAATACTTCCCTGTTGCTTAATAATTCTCCTTCATAGATCAATATAAAAATTAAAAAATGAGGAAGGAGAAAAATCAAGCTCAAAGTTTTCTACTTTCATAAACAATTTTTATTGAAAGCATCTTTCTAGTAAATAGTTGAGATTTGTTGACTTTATTAATTTTTAGAAAACATATCAGTCTGCAACCCTGATTATTGAGGATTTATAATTATTTCAAACAGTTACAAAATACAGTACAAAATTACGTGCTACTATTTTAACTTTGGAGCTTTCCAGGTGGCTCACTGGTAAAGAATCCTCTTACCACTGTAGGAGACACAGGTTTGATTCCTGGGTAAGGAAGATCACCTGGAGAAGGAAATGGCAACCCACTCCAGTATTCTTCCCTGAAAAATCTCATAAACAGTGAAACCTGGCTCCATTACAGTCCATGGGGTTGCAAAGAGTTGGACATGAGTTAGTGACTAAACACAGCACAGCAGCACTTTTTTGGCTAGGAATAAATAGAAATCAAATTTTATTCTCACTTGCCATTGAATTGAAATTTATAACATTGAGGAAAATACCCTAATAGATTAACTTGCTACCAACTCCTCAAATCCCAAATGAAAGCTTCCACAGTTCCTTTGAGTGTTTCTTATTATCGAGCAGATGTTAAGTTTACTTATTTGAAAATAATTATAAAGTCTTGTATAAAAAGATTCTTCTCATCTGCAAACTCTGATCATGTGGATTGTTGCCCAAAGTATTTTTGAGAATCCTAGGATAGCATCCAGGATCAGAGAAAATTGCCAAAATCAATTAGCAATGTCTGTTATGGGCATGCGTGATTTGGTCCACACTGTATGTTCATCATTTCTGATAGTATGAAAAGGAAAAGGACTGATTTTGGAATATTGGATATTGATATTCAAGGAAGAGGGGAAGGACGAGGGAGGAGCAGCAGAAAACTTTCAATGGCATCATCATGGATGCTAAAAATAAGAGTAGGTCCAGGAAGATGGACAACAGATGTATTCCTTGAGATAGGTATATTCCTTGATTTGACATATTGTAATTCACTGGAGACTTTCCTTCAAGTGATTTCAGCAGAATGATGGAGCAGAAACTTAAACACAGAGACTAAGGAAATGAGGAAACGGATGCAATCTACATATTTCTAAAACTCTAAGATTCCTCACACTTCACTCCTCTCCCTCATTTCAGTTCGGTTCAGTTCAGTCGCTCAGTCGTGTCTGACTCTTTGCAACCCCATGAATCGCAGCACGCCAGGCCTCCCTGTCCATCACCAACTCCCGGAGTTCACTCAGACTCACACCCATCGAGTCAGTGATGCCATCCAGCCATCTCATACACAGCTGGGTTTTGTTTTGGCTTTGGCTCCATCCCTTCATTCTTTCTGGAGTTAATTCTCCACTGATCTCCAGTAGCATATTGGGCACCTACTGACCTGGGGAGTCCCTCTTTCACTATCCTATCATTTTGCCTTTTCATACTGTTCATGGGGTTCTCAAGGCAAGAATACTAAGTGGTTTGCCATTCCCTTCTCCTGCGGACCACATTCTGTCAGACCTCTCCACCATGACTCGCCCATCTTGGGTTGCCCTGCGGGCATGGTAATGCATGTTTGGCTCTGGGATTATGTCTTTGTTCACAATTATGCATCCTGAAATTGCAACTTCTGGTTATGTCCTTCTGGTATATCCAAACTGCCATTATACTGTTTTTCTCTATAAACACAGATAATTCTGGGAGCCTGTCTTACATTATTTTGATGACATCTCTTACAACTACTTTTCCTTTTCAGCTAAATTAATTACTTTTACTTGTGTTAAATAGATTTCCTATTTCAATAATGTGAAACATACTATTATTAAATAATATTTACAACTCCAAGAATATCAGATTAACATTCATAATGGTTCTCTTCAATTAAAGCTCAATAAGGAGTTTTGGTTCTTCAATATTTAATATATTAATCAATACTTTAGGTTTTCAAAAACCTATTTAGAATATGTAAAATCCTGAAGTACTTCTTCTAGTCATACTGCAGTGGAAAAGGAGAAATAAATGTGATTTCTCAAAGCAAATGTTCACTAAAATTGTAGATATTGTTATACTCAATTTATGAGTCGCAATACTAAAGACATAATGGAATGAATACAACCAGATCCAGGGGCACATCCGTGTTCCAGCACGCCACATCTCACTGGTTAAAACCTGGAAATACCAGTATTTCCATTCACATACCAAGGCTTGTTCTAGGGAAAGAAATCAACACAATGTTTCAGACAAATCTGATTTTACCACACTTTTATATACTTGAAAGAAACAATCATACCAGAAGTCAGAGAAATGGAAGGAACTGAGTTGAGGAGAAATAAACCAGGAACAGAGCTGAAAGTCCTGACCCAGAGTCAGTTCTCTACTCTGAAACTGATGAAAACGACTGACTTGCCAGGGTCATAGTTTTCATATCTAAAAAAATGAGAAAATAGTGGTTGAAAAATCTTCAAGGGTCTCTCCTGTTCAAATACCTGATGGTCTCTTGAGTCTACAATGATTAGGGAAGCACACTAAGCTATCAAGAGAAAACAGAACACAGAAGATCAGCTTCAAACTCAGGTAAAAAGAGAAGAACCACCACTTTAAAGATTAGGTTTATAGTTAGGCCATTTAAGGGAAACTGGCATATAAATTCACATAGGAACAAATACTGGTGTGTCCTCTGTGTGTTTTTTAAACTGCAGGTGTATTATGAAGGTAGGTTAAAATGTTCCTGTATAATCAAATCATCTGTGTTTAAGTACGGATGAAGGAAATGCCAGTCTGTTACATCATGAGTCATTAAGTGATTTAAGCTATGTCAATAGCTTGTGTAACAAGAAAAAAAAAATCCACTGTTATTAAACAATAGGGAAAGATTTGTATCACATAATTTAAAAGTCAGAATCAAAGCCTTGTTGTGGCCCATATTATAGACTACCAACTACCAGTTCATTCTTTCCTGAGCATATCTCTCTGAAATAAGATTACTAGTAAATTTTTTTCTTTTTATTTTTATGTCTAGTAAATATTAAGTCTTCTTGTTTGGGGTAGTTCTTAAATCCAGGCCAGTCTAAAACATAGTAAAAATTTCCATTCTGTCAAGCTAGTCATTATTCATTCTCCAACTGATTCTTAAAAGAAATCTATCTCTTAGCTTCATCCTCAATAACCAGTTAAGAAGGTTAACCATACACAAAATGTAAGGGCAAATCACTTTTTTTCTTTCAGAATCACCACGTGAAATCCATTTCTGAACCATATATCAGGTTGTAATCTGCATTTACCAAAAAGTTAAAAGAGTACCTCGTCATATTTGCCATTTAAGTAACAATTATTTATTCAATTTTTACTATGTTCCAATTGTGCCAAACATTTTACATAAATTATCTCACTTAACCCTCACAATAATTTAGGATGTAAATATCATTATCCTCATTTTACAGTTGTGTCCGACTCTTTGCAACCCCATGGACTATAACCCACCAGGCTCTTCCGTCCATGGCATTTCCCAAGCAAGAATAGTAGAGTGGGTTGCCATTTCCTTCTCCAGGGTATCTGACCAACCCAGGGATTGAACCTGGGCCCCCCGCATTGCAGGCAGACTCTTTACCATCTGAGCCACTAGGGAACCCCAACGAAACTATATTGAAGGAAATGAGATGTCAAAGTAGCAAAGCCAAGCTTTGAAGTCACTTCTCTTAACTTTTGTGGGAGCAGAAGGGTGACAGATGGAAGGTGAGTTAGTTATTAAATTCAAGAGAATAAGAACTTGCTTGTTCTAGTAAAATCAAGAAAGTGAAATTCTAATTACCTGGTGGTGCTTTGTAATACCCATCAGGTACTCAATAAAACAGTGACTGACGGCTGACTGATCAAATCTGGCATGCAACAGGATTACTATCAAAGATGAGGTGAATTTGGTTGTGATAGCAATTGTGTTAAGTAAGCAGAAAAGATGCTATTATCCTTATTTTACAAAAAAGCAAACAGAAGCTCAACTGGTAAGCAACTTACAGAAGGCCATGCAGCCTGTAAGGAATGAAGTGCAGACATACAGGACTTCCAGAACCAAATGCAGTGTTGTATCCACAGTGTCACACAACATCTCCAAAGATGAGGCTCTGCTTAATTCAGGGAGGGCTCTACCCACTTCACTTGTGGCTCACCTTGACCGTCCTGTTAGTTCAGTTGCTCAGTCGTGTCCGACTCTGCAACCCCATGAACTGCAGCACTCCAGGCCTCCTTGTCCATCAACAACTCCCAGAGTTTACTCAAACCCATGTCCATCGAGACAGTGATGCCAACCAGCCATCTCATCCTCTGTCGTCCCCTTTTCCTCCTGCCCAAAATCCCTCCCAGCATCAGAGTCTTTTCCAATGAGTCAACTCTTTGCATGAGGTGGCCAAAATGCTGGAGTTTCAGCTTTAGCATCAGTCTTTCCAATGAACACCCAGGACTGATCTCCTTTAGAATGGACTGGTTGGATCTCCTTGCAGTCCAAGGGACTCTCAAGAGTCTTCTCCAACACCACAGTTCAAAAGCATAAAATAATTCTTCGGCACTCAGCTTTCTTCACAGTCCAAGTCTCACATCCATACATGACCACTGGAAAAACCATAACCTTGACTAGACGGACCTTTGTTGGTAAAGTAATATCTCTGCTTTTCAATATGCTATCTAGGTTGCTCATAACTTTTCTTCCAAGGAGTAAGCATCTTTTAATTTCATGGCTGCAGTCACCATCTGCAGTGATTATGGAGCCCAGAAAAATAAAGTCAGCCACTGTTGCCATTGTTTCCCCAACTATTTCCCATGAAGTGATGGGACTGGATGCCATGATGTTAGTTTTCTGAATGTTGAGCTTTAAGCCAACTTTTTTCACTCTCTTCTTTCACTTTCATCAACAGGCTTTTTAGTTCCTCTTCACTTTCTGTCATAAGGGTAGTGTCATCTGCATATATAAGGTTATTGATATTTCTCTCAGCAATATTAGCATGTGTGAGTTTTAATAAAAATTTGTCCTCCTCTTGAAAGATGGTTTTACCATCTGACTGTATGCATATACGCTTTGGACCAGTAGCCTATAGTTACCTAAAAACAGTACATTAAAAACCTGTATGAGGCATGTTGCCAATTCATCCACAAAGAGAGAGATAAATGTGTGACTAGAAAAGTATTTTTTGTACACAAGCTGCAGCTGTGTATAACTGATACCTAATTACTCAGCTAGAAAGTATTATCCATCAGGCGGAACAAAGGTGGGTAATTTGCTATTATCTACTGAGATGATTTACCAAATTACTGCATAAAAATACACTTAGCTCATATTAAAGTTATGACATTTACCAATCAGACAAAAGCATATTCAGAATTAATGGTGATTGACCTAACTATCCTTTGTGGGATTTAGAAAATACACCCCATAGAAATAAATGAAAAGTAGTAAAAATATCTTAATTGGAAACCTGAAATTGACATCAGAATTCTTTAAGAACAACTGTAAAGATTTCAATAAAGTTTGATAGTCAGAAGTTATAATATGGGAAAATGTCAGTAATCATTTTAAAATAAAATACATTTGTTACTACTTTAGTTACTTATCTGTTATAAAACAAACTATATGCAGGTATTAATGTATAATGAAATTTGAACAGAAATGTAATGGTGATGAATACTACCCTCTTCTATCTTAATAATAAACTTACAGAGACTTGAAGTGGAGAAAAATCTTCTGATAGCTGACTTTGTCATCAAGTAAACACTAGAAATTTCTCTGGTAAACAGTTCCTTACTCTCAATCCTTCACTCCTGTCCTGTACTGGAATTACAGACTCCATGCCCTTTGTCGCATAATTTTGCATTACCTCCCACTAATGTGTATAGTATGTTTCCTCATTCAGTTGTTGTTGAGTTTAGTTACATGACTTGTTTGTCCTGTAATAGCATGTGGACTAAAGTGATGGTGCTTAGACACAAACTGAAGCCTCTAAAGGCATCTCATAACTCTGCTCACCTTTTTGGCTTTCACGCCATTTACCATAAGAGAAACATGCCTCACACAACTGTTAACAAATTAGAGAAGTATAGAGCTGACCCATGACTTGAAAGCAAAGAAAATGTTTGTTGTTGTAAGCCATTGAGATTTTTGAGGCTGTGTGTTAAAAAGGGAAAACTATTTTTCTTAAAAAAAAAACTTTTCTGGAAATGTTTATACTATGGATGTTTGATGTTTACCTGCCCAGCACTTGTTTCCATGACTTAGCAACTGAACAACTACAACAGACATCTTACTAACAAAGGAGAAAGCTAGTGCTATGGAGACAAAAGTCAACAAAATTGAAAGTTGAGTCATGAAACAAATCCTGATGATCAGACTGCCAAGTCTCTGAACCCAACTATATTGGAAAGTTAATTTAGCTGTGGATCTTTGTATGTGTAGATAATTTCCTTTCATTCCTTAATCCAATTTTATGGAGTTGTTTGTCACTGACCACAAAGAGACTTATAATGGATACAGTATCCATGGTGCCAATTTAAAGCATAGGAAATAGAGAAAATATTTTTTAATTTGTCCTTTTGAAAATTAATTAATTTGTTTTTATTGCAGTAATGCTGATTTATAGCATTATATGAATTTCATGTACACAGCATTATACTTCTACTTCTGTATACCCTACAATGTGCCCACGAGAAAAGAAATGTGTTGGCTTAAGGATGAGATTGGTAGGAACATAAACTGATGTAGCCACTATGAAAGTCTGTATGGACGTTCTCAAAAAAACTTTAGAGCTACCATATGATCCAGCTGTCCCATTGCTGGGCATTTATCCAGAGAAAATATTCTTCTTAAACACAGTTTTCCTTTATTTGAGCTGAAACACTCAGTTATTCTGTAATGTGTATAAAAAGAAGAATTTACTGCAGAAAGAGAATAATTATAAAAGCATATGCAAAATACATGCCTAAATCTCCTTCTATTCATATAATTTTCTTATAAAAGCATCATTATGACATAATTATAGTTTATCCAAATTCCGATGTAAAATTAACATTTCAAAGATAAAATGGAATTATAATATTTTTCCTACAGGTCAAAATATTTTATCAATTCAACCTAAATTTATAAAATCTTCTAAACTTCCCAAGGAAGTAAAAGAGACTATCTAAAACTCTACTAAATTCTAAATGAACAAGTTTAATCCCAGGTCTATAAAGAAGACACAAAACACATCTGATGACAGAGAGAATAAATTGTATCTATCCTGAGTCAAGTCTGCATTAATCTATTTTTCTAGATCATACAGGTAAAGTGTATTTTCTGTAATTTATTAAAGGAAACTTAATCAGATTGCCTCAACTCAGAGTAAAGTTTTCTTTAGCAACCAAGTGTAGAGTGGCCAAGTATCTGGTAATTACATTATTAGATGTTAATGTTTCACTTCTGGTTGTTTAGAAAATAATATATTATTTCTCTGAAATAAAAGTGATACATACCCTTTTGTATTATTTGGAAAATACTGAAAGCTATTAAGGAAATAATAGCCTGCCATGTTCCAAACACAAAATAATTATTACTGTTAATAATATATGCCTTTATCTTCAGAATTTTCTAGAATTATATTTTTTATAATTTGCACCTTGATTTTTTATATACACTTATTATATTCGAGCATTTTCCTATAACAAGCATGTGTTAAAAAAAATCTTTCAATAAACACATCTTACTTTAAGTAAGAGCCAAAGTCTTACAATGGTCTCCAAGAATTGCATCCTCTCATTATCTGTTGATCTCAACCACCTCCCCCTTCTTAATTTGATTCTGGTCACAACAAACCCACTGCATTTCCTCCAACATGCCATGATAGACTGGAGTTACTGCCTTTATTGCAACTATCCACTGGTTTGGAATCTCTCCACTCCTGATGTGCAAGACTCATTCCACAAACTTCTCCAAATGGCACATCTCTGTGAGATGCACCATGATCTATCCGGTGACTGTGGTGATGGTTCCCAGAGTCATGAGGCTGGGATTCCAATCAAGGTCCACCTAGATCTTTGCTACTGTTGCTGTTATTCAGTTGCTCAGCCATGTCCGACTCTTTGAAACTCTGTGGACTGTAGCTCAGCAGACTTCTCTGTTCCTGGGATTCTTCAGACAAGAATACTAGAGGGTATTTGTCATTTCCTTCTCCAAGGGATCTTCCTGACCCAATGATTGAATATTCTGCCTTAGTAGACAGATACTTTGCCACTGAGCCAAACTACTTGGGAAATTCAGTTCCCTTCAGTTCAGTCACTCGGTCGTGTCTGAATCTTTGCAACCCCACGGACTGCAGCACACAAAGCTTCCCTGTGCATCACCAACTCCCAGAGCTTGCTCAAACTCATGTCCATTGAGTTGGTGATGCCATCCATCCAACCACCTCATCCTCTGTCATCCCCTTCTCCTGTCTTCAGTCATTTCCAGCATCAGAGCCTTTTCCAGTGAATCAGTTCCTCACATCAGATGGCCAAAGTATTGGAGTTTCAGCTTTAGCATCAGTTCTTCTAATGAATATTCAGGATTGATTTCTTTTATGATTGACCGGTTGGATCCCCTTGCAGTCCAAGGGACTCTTAAGTAGGGAACTAGATGGGATATAGATGGTGGTTATACTGCCTCCCTAAATGGATCTAAATGCACTCAATATGCAGGAAATTTGGAAAACTCAGCAGTGGGCACAGGACTGGAAAAGGTCAGAACTTTCATTATAATCCCAAAGCAAAGCAATGCCAAAGAATGTTCAAACCACTGCACAATTGCACTCATCTCACATGCTAGCAAAGTAATGCTCAAAATTCTCCAAACCAGGCTTCAACAGTTTGTAAACCAAGAACTTCCAGATGTTCAAGCTGGATTAGAAAAGACAGAGGAACCAGAGATCAAATTGCCAGCGTCTGTTGGATCACAGAAAAAGCAAGAGAGTTCCAGAAAAAGATCTACTTCTGCTTTATTGACTACACCAAAGCCTTTGACTGTGTGTATTATAACAAACTGCGGAAAATTCTACAAGAGATGGGAATACTAGGCCACTTTACCTGCCTCCTGAGAAACCTGTATGCAGGTGAAGAAGCAACAGTTAGACCTGGAGATGGCGCAACAGACTGATTCCAAATTGGGAAAAGAGTACATCAAGGTTGTATATTGTCACCCTGCTTATTTAACTTATATGCAGAGTTCATCATGTGAAATGCCAGCCTGAATGAAGCACAAGCTGGAATCAAGATGGCCAGAGAAATATCAACAACCTCAGATATGCAAATGATGCCACTTTTATGGCAGAAATGAAGAGGAACTGAATAGCCGCTTGATGAAAGTGAAAGAGGAGAGTGAAAAAGCTGGCTCAACATCCAGAAAACTAAGATCATGGCATCTGACCCCATCACTTCATGGGAGATAGATGAGGAAACAGTGGAAAGTGTCAGACTTTATTTTTCTGGGCTCCAAAATCACTGCAGATGGTGACTGCAGCCATGAAATTAAAAGATTCTTTCTCCTTGGAAGAAAAGCTGTGATCAACCTAGACAGCATATTAAAAATTAGAGACATTACTTTGCCAACAAAGCTCCATCTAGTCAAAGCTATGCTTTCTCCAGTAATCATGTATGGATGTGAGAGTTGGGCTATAAAGAAAGCTCAGTGTCAAAGAATTGATGCTTTCAAACTGTGGTGTTGAAAGACTTTGAGAGTCCCTTGGCCTGCAAAGAGATCAAATCAGTCAATCCTAAAGGAAATCAGTCCTGAATATTCATTGGAAGGCCTAATGCTGAAGTTCCAATACCTTGACCATCTGGTGCAAAGAGCTGGCTCATTTGAAAAGACCCTGATGCTGGGAAAGATTGAAGGCAGGAGGAGAAGGGGACAATAGAGGATGAGATGGTTGGACAGCATCACCAACTCAATGGACATGAGTTTGAGCAAGCTCTGGGAGTTGGTGATGGACAGGGAAGCCTGGCATCCTGTAGCATGTGGGGTTGTAAAGAGAGGATATGACTGAGTGACTGAACTGAACTGAACCGCTGCTGAGCTCCTATTGAATATATACATTGATTAAATGAACTGAACAAAGCACAGAAGGAAGCATTGTCATAACAACAGGACTGAGTTGTNAGCCTGGCATCCTGTAGCATGTGGGGTTGTAAAGAGAGGATATGACTGAGTGACTGAACTGAACTGAACCGCTGCTGAGCTCCTATTGAATATATACATTGATTAAATGAACTGAACAAAGCACAGAAGGAAGCATTGTCATAACAACAGGACTGAGTTGTTTGTTTTTTAATAATCCTGACTTCCTTCTGAAAAAAGAAGTGAGTTCTAATTCTTCTACGATTATATTTTTTTCAGCAGAGGAATGTAGGCAAGAAGATAGAATGGTGAGACTTTCATTTCTCATCCTACCTTAGTGTGAGATGGGCCCCATCCTTTTGGCCAAATATCCAAATATATTGGATTTTCCTTTATTATTTTTACCATCTTCACTCAGCTTCCACCTCCACACTAATGATTTGCAATCATAAAGCAAATGACCTTTGCTAGCCAGGTGTGTTTTCTCCCTTTTTCTTGGGAGTGTTACTTTTTTTTTTTTTTACTTTAAATATTATAGCACAACTTGTTAGTATAATATTAGTAGCAGCAGTTTTCAAACAACTACATCATAATTGTATTCAATTCTCTTGAATATTGTGTTCTTTTCCAACTCTGTATGTATTGTCCTTAAATATCATTTACTTTATTTGGCTACAAGTTGCTCCCTGGATGCATTATGAAACTCTACACGGCTGTATTATGAGAGCAATACTTCCCAGCTGTGCTCAGCTCTGCTCTGGCTTTGCTTAAATATGCCGTGTGAGGGAGGAGGGCTCCTTCTCTAATTCTTGGAAAAAGATGAAACTACTGTTCACTGCTCCTCTCACTAAAAGAAAACAAAAATACACTTAAACTTAGATGTCCTCTAGGACTATCTAGAATACAATTTCTCAAAATAGAACCCGCAAACAACTGCATTAGAGGCAGCTTGAGTGCTTTCTGAAAACTGAGAACCACTATGTCTTGTCCTAAACCTTTTAGTGAACTCCAATTTGAGGAGGCAGGACAGAAGAGTTTCCATTTTGAACAAGTACTCCCAAGTAATTTGTGTGTGTGTGATATAAATTAAATATTATTCAACAAATAAATGCTCAGCAACTACTATGTGCCATTTCCTATACTGATTTCTAGGACTACAATAATAGAGACATAATCCCCATCCAGTTAAAGTTTCAGCTGAGTGAGGAGCTGGATACTTGTAAATAAGCAACACACAACCAAGCACCAACTCTCAACTAGGACCCAGGATATGAAGGAGAGAAATTCATAAATATGGACATTTGGCCAGGAATTTCAAGGAAAACTTCTCTGAACTGAAGCCCAGAGCTGAGTATAGATGAACTCAAGAAGAAGGGGAAAGGTGGTTGTGTTCCAGACAATGGGAAACAATATCAAAAATGATGTGGGATAAAGAAGCTTAGAGAGAAAAGGACGAATGCACAAAGCCCAGGGTGCGGTAACAACACGGCAGAGAGAGCAGATTGTGAGAAGAAGGTACTGAGTCTTGTGGACCAGCTCCGCCTTTATTCTGTAAATACAAAGGGAATCTCTTTAGGGTTTAATGGCACACAGGACACTGGCAGGGTTATAGTTGAGATAAGTTTTGTTGATCCTAGTTTTGTTGCACTTTTCTCCTTCGCTTTTTGCTTCTCTTCTTTTCACAGCTACTTGTAAGGCCTCCTCAGACAGCTGTTTTGCTTTTTTGCATTTCTTTACTTGAGGATGGGCTTGATCTCTGTCTCCTGTACAATGTCATGAACCTCCAACCATAGTTTATCAGACACTCTGTCTATCAGATCTAGTCCTTTAAATCTACTTATCACTTCCACTGTATAATCGTAAGGAATTTAATTTAGGTCATACCTGAATGGTCTAGTGGTTTTTACTACTTTCTTCAATTTGTCTGAATTTGGCAATAAGGAGTTAATGATCTGAGCCACAATCAGCTCCTGGCCTTATTGTTGCTGACTCTCCATCTTTGGCTGCACACGATATTATCAATCTGATTTTGGTGTTGACCATCTAGTGAAGTCCATGTGTAGAGTCTTCTCTTGTGTTGTTGGAAGATGGTGTTTGCTATGACCAGTGTGTTCTCCTAGCAAAACTTGGAATTCATTCTGTATTCCAAGGCCAAATTAGCCTGTTACTCTAGGTGTTTCTTGACTTCCTACTTTTTCATTCTAGTCCCCTATAATGAAAAGGACATATTTTGGGGTGTTAGTTCTAAAAGGTCTTGTAGGCTTAAGCAGCAGCAGCAGCAGGTCTTCATAGAACCGTTCAACTTCACCTTCTTCAGCATTATGGTCAGGGCATAGGCTTGGATTACCCTGATATTGAATGGTTTGCCTTGGAACTGAACAGAGATAGAATAACAACACGAAAGAATAGCAAGGAGAGATAAGAAAACCTTCCTCGGTGAGCAGTGCAAAGAAATAGAGGAAAACAATAAAATGGGAAAGACTAGTGATCTCTTCAAGAAAATTAGAAATACCAAGGGAACATTTCATGCAAAGATGGGCTCAATAGAGGACAGANTGAAGAAGGCTGAGCGCCGAAGAATTGATTCTTTTGAGCTGTGGTGTTGGAGAAGACTCTTGAGAGTCCCTTGGACTGCAAGGAGATCCAACCAGTCCATTTTGAAGGAGATCAACCCTGGGATTTCTTTGGAAGGAATGATGCTAAAGCTGAAGCTCCAGTACTTTGGCCACCTCATGCGAAGAGTTGATTTATTGGAAAAGACTCTGATGCTGGGAGGGATTGGGGGCAGGAGGAGAAGGGGACGACAGAGGATGAGATGGCTGGATGGCATCACTGACTCGATGGGTGTGAGTCTGAGTGAACTCCGGGAGTTGGTGATGGACAGGGAGGCCTGGCATGCTGCGATTCATGGGGTTGCAAAGAGTCGGACACAACTGAGTGACTGAACTGAACTCAAGTTACTGGGCCATTGGCTCTATTTTACTCTACTGAGATTCCCAGGAATTAGCATAAACAGGTGTCAAAGATAAACTATGTATTTCGTCTTGTCCTAGATGGTAGCAAGGAGAATTCTAATTATTCAAACAAGGAATCTTTGGTTCTCTGGACCCTATGATACCTTCTTGTGACTGTAAATATGACCAGTAAGTTCTTTGGCTGGTGCATCATGCCAAAGTAGAAGGATAAAGATCAGCCTTGTTTTTCACTTGCTCATGTGGGCCTGGGGACATATTCTCACTGCAGAGTTCATTCTCTGACTTCAAAGAGAATTCTTTTGTGAAGAAGCGACGTATTTCGAACGGAATGAAACTAAACAATGAAAGTAGATAACGATGAAAGTAGATAAGTCTTTCTTTTAAAAGAAAGACTTCTTTTAAACTTCCTTGTCTATATTTTGCAAATCATAGGTTTTTAGTTTGAAATGTGTACCTTGCACATGAAATGGCCCAGATACAATACAGTAATCTTCTTGATAGTGGATTTGCCTTTTTCCATTTCACTGTCCTTCACTGAATGCAATTTGCATTGAGTTTCAACAATATGAGCATTTAGGGATTCATTGTTTTTTAATTTTATGAACAAAATGCAGAGTTTGAAATAACTTCTGTTGTTTTAGATTTTAATGGGTTTTTTAATACCATGAAACTTTCTTAATTGCTAGAACTGGATCTTACAGGAGCCAAGTTGCCCTCCCTTATCATGTCACTAACACTCATCTACACCATTCCAAGAGCTTCCTAGGTGGCTCAGTGGTAAAGAATGTGCCTGCCAATGCAGGAAACTTGGGTTTGATCCCTCGGTCAGGAATATCCTCTGGAGAAGGAAATGGCAACCCACTTCAGTATTCTTGCCTGGGAAATCCCATGAACAGAGGAGCTTGATGGGTTGCAGCCCATGGAGTTGCAAAGAATTAGACATGACTTAGTGACTAAATAGCAACAACACCATTTTGAACGGATGCAGATTGAACCATTCTACCATTAACTTGGGCTTCCCTGGTGGCTCAGATGGTAAAGCGTCTGCCTGCAGTGTGGGAGACCTGGGTTCAGTTCCTGGTTTGGGAAGATCTCCTGGAGAAGGCAATGGCAACCCACTCTAGTACTCTTGCCTGGAAAATCCTATGGACGGAGGAGCCTGGTAGGCTGAGGAGTTGGACATGACTGAGTGACTTCACTTTCACTTTCACCACTAACTTAGCTAGGCCTCAATTTCCCCAACTTTGTATTGGAAGTTCTGGACTACATGGTGTTAAAGCTGCTTTCCTATGATAAAATTCTATAATTTTTTTAAATTTAAGAAAAACTTGTGAAAATTAACCTTTATATTTAGTTATAAAACTTAGGTAGAATAAAAATAGTCTGGTCCAAGATACCTCCCAATAGCCTATCAACATTTCCTTTAATTAGTTGTGGCCTTTCAGAGAAGTCAGCCTCTTCCTTAACCCTCTGGATCTCCCACTTTCTAAATGTGTTCCTTGGTTGAACAAATTTTGGATAGACAGTTGAAAAAAAAAGAACACTAAAGCACTGCAATCAGTATACTATGGTAGTTTCTAATCTGGCTATGGCCATCAAATGTGGACTGTGGGGAGAGTAGAAGTGATAACTGGATGTATATAGCCATTCTCTGTTCATCAAATATCTTCTCCCTCCTTTGAAAATGTGACACTGTGAATTAGGATTCCAGTCAATTGTCCTAATCATCAGAGGCCACAAACTGACCATCTACAGTCTTTCTGTGGCTTACAGAGATATCTTCTTTATCCTCCACATTCTGGAAGGGCCAACCATCCCAGCTTGTCTGGGACTCTCTGTTTTAGCAATGAAAGAACACCTTAGTCCTGGACCAACCAAGATGACTGATAATTCTATCAAAAATGTTGGTGCAAGAGTTTTTTGTTCTTTTTTTTTCTTAATTTGAAATTAGTTGCCAAGATTTAAATGTCAGGTGATTTCACAGAAAAATCCAGATTTCTGGCTTCTCTTTAAAAAATGAAATATCTGGCACCAGGTCCTCCTTCGTGGCAACCATCAGCAGGAGCTGAATAACTACTGCCCCTACACACAAGATATGTTATTTCCAGGGCCCCACTGCCCTGCCACTCCAAACTATTCCCTCAGAATGAGGTGAACACCAGACCTTCATCAAAACCCTCAGGCTGTTGTTTTTCCTATGGTAAAGTAGAAAATGAAATACTTCCTATGTCTACATCTCAATTAGAAGAAGCAAAAAATGAAACATCTACCAATAGGAAAAAACATATTTTTGTTTGTGGAAGTGAAGAATATTCCTGCCTGTTAATAGATCTGGCCCTCCATATGTGGTACACAACCTACTGGCCCCTCCAGGCATTGAAGTCCTGACACACACAATGGATTCTGTCATTTATATTATAGTTGACGGCTGGTGACATTAGTAGTATCTTGACTCGAGAATTTGGCAGTGATGGCCAAGGTGCGCAAACTACTAGGAAACATTATTAAACTGTGTCTGAAATGCTTGGTCCTTCCTGACAGGAGCTCAATTTCTGTCATTGCTTCTGCCTCATATAAAAATCAGATAACCCTTATTTTCCTCACCAGGGATTTCTTGAGTTTCAGCTTCTCTAATTAATTTTTGTGCTTCATTAATCTTGAAGTCGTCAAAGCTCTAAGCAAACACATATAACCTAGGGCTGGTAATCCATTTTAATATTGTTTCACATGGGAATATTTATAAAATGCCATCTCTTACATTTAAAAAAAAATGGCAAACTACATTCTTGTCTGTGTTTCAGGAAGTTAATTATCATCTATAAACCACAAATAAGCTACCAACCATAGGGAGCAGAGATTCTCAGCTCCATACAGGCAAGGATGATGCTCTTTTTTGAACTCATTATTTTAATTTCAGAAACCAGTACATGCCTAGTCCATAGTGAGCCCTTGAGTAGCACTAATTGAATACATGAGTGACTAAATAAATGAATGTTGCCGGAGAAAGAGTAAGTTTTGAAGTGAAGAGGATATGAGGTCAAATCTCAATTTCCAATCCCAGCTTTGCCTCTCCCAAGCAATTTCTCTGAGCCTCAGTGTCCACATTGGTGCGGCAGAAATTTCTATGCCCTGTAGGGAAGCTATGAGGATTAAAAGAGAGAATGTTCCAGGCCTAGCACACAGAAGGTTTGCAATAAAGAGCAGCTATTTAAAAAATCCTTTGAAAGGGATATTGGAGAGAAAGAATGGAAGAAATCCTTTAAGCTATTTTAAGCATGAAGCACTTAACAGGAAGAATTTAAAAGTTGCAGACAGTTTCATATTTCCTAAATCTGATAAAATACTATTCTTAAAATTACACTTTTCGATTGTGTTTAGGTTTGTCTATATCTCTATATTTTTAGTTGAGCAGAGGCTCCCCAATTATCATTTCATACAAACTCTATAGTTTGATTTTTAGTGTGTAAAACAGATAAAACCAACAGCAAGTATAATTGCAACAATTAAATATTTAAAAGCATGCAAATGTAAGGTTAAGAATAGAAAGACGATTTTATCTTTACAAAAAAGTGAATTAAGTTTTATATATATATACTGCACTATGTGATCTGATGTAAATGTTGACAGTATATTTTATAAAAATAGATTCATTACTAGATTTTATAAAAATAGATTCATTACTAGATTTTATAAAAATAGATTCATTACTAGATTTCATTCAAACGATAAAAATAAAATCTAGTAATGAATTTCTTTCTTAGCCAGCAAAACTCTGAAATTCATCCTTTTAATGAGTCTTTCCAAAGATTTGAGTTTGACCAGTGTCCTAAGTTGAAAATAAAATGTCCATGACCAGTTATGAAAAATAGTGCTCAGCCGGATGGATCTCACACTTTTCTTGTAGAGCTGTAGGTATCAACATTTCCACTCTGCAGGGGAGCTCAGATCATGGCTTTACTGGGCCTGGTTTGTCTGAAATGCTATTCATCACGTTTCTGCATCTTTGAGAAAACGTAATCACTTCCTGAAACTGTAGGAACGCTACTCATCGGTACTCTGTATAAGAGACTCTTGACTTTTTTACTTGTATTTAGGGTGACCATTTTGCCTTTCAGATATGAAGCTGAAGATTTTTTTTTTAATCACCTACTTCTCCATCCTTATTACCATATCTGCATATAGTAAATTGGCATTCCACATTCATTTTAATCTCTTTCCAATGGGCCTTCCTGAGCTGCAGACACTGGAACACTAAAAGCCACAGCTCCCAGACCTCCTAGAAGCCAGGGTTTTATTTGAATTAATAAACATTAATCAGAAGTACAGCCATGAGAGCTGGAAGATCAAGTTTGCTGGTGGGCAAGCTTCAATGTTTTGCTCTTTCTGCTGGAAACCCTGGAGGGGTGGAATCTGGTTTTTCTGGGACAATGCTAGCTCTCTGACACTGACAGCAGTGGTCTGGTCTCAGAGCCAGTGGCTGGCACCTCAGCCTCTGTTCAGCTAGAGATTTCCTGATTGAAGAGCAGTCTCTCCTTCAGTAAGGACAGTCATTGTGTTGCTTTCATGGCTGTCCATGGAAGCTCAACATGGAGGCTATTTCTTCAGCCTTCTCAGTGATTCTGTGAGCCACAGAATTAAAGCTGTAATTAACCCCTTTCAGCTTAAGCTAGCTAAAGTGGATCCTCTTCTTTGCAACCAAACCCTAACAGATATAACCTTTCATTCCTAACCATTGAAACCTCTTCCGACTAGTAGGAGGTAGGCTTATTTGTTCAATCAGTACATAGACGATGTACCTGGAACTGTTCGAGACTGTGGGGATACCATGATAAATAAACATACTGAATATAAGGTTAAGTGCTCAGACAACATTCATTTAAGGAGGAAAGACAGAAATTCACCATGTGAACAAATAAGCTCATGTCAGAGATGTATGTAATGAAGCAATGAAATCAGAGTAAATGATAGTAACTCTGGCAAGCGGTGGAGGTGAGAAGAGGGTGGCGGAGGGGGTCTCATACTGGATAGTGTGATCAGGAAGGAAGATTTTGACATTTAAGTAGAAACCTGAGTAACAAGCTGGGATCCACCATGTGATGACCTGTGAATAGAGCCTTCCAGAACATGCTCTAAAAGACAAAAGTGGAAAGGTGAGAATGAGCTCAGGACGTACAAGAGAAAGATAAACGGCCTGTGTGATTGGAGCTTTAAGAGCTCAGAGGGAAAAGGGAAGAGTCCATTTCATTTATTCACTCACTCATTAACTATTTGTTGAATACCTACTATGCACTAGGCTCAGTTCTGGGTTGTTGCCTTATAGCAGTGAACAATAGAGACAAAACTTCCTGTTCTCATGGAGGTTTTATTCTAGTAGTGGGGAGGAGAGGAACGATAAATAAATAGGTAAAACACATATTAAATTAGATCGTGGTTCTCCATCAGGAATTATTTTGCCCCTCAGGAGACATTTGGTAACATCTGGAGTTATTTTTGGTTGTCACAACTGGGGAGGAAGAAGTGGGTTGCTAGTATTTGGTGGGTAGAAGGTGGCAACATCCCTATGTTCCTAAACATCCTGCATGGCACAGGGCAATCCCCAAAAGAAAGAGTTAATCCAAAATGTCAGTAATGCCAAAGTCAAGAAACCTTGTATTAGATGATGAGATTTATAGAGGAAAAACAAAGAAAGATGAAAGGAAATCCCAGGGGCAGGGCCTCAGAGGGTGAGGAGCGGTTCAGGTAAGAATGCAGTAGGAATATGGACATTTGAACAAAAACTTGAAAGAGGCAAGGCAATCAGTAGTCATGTGGTATTTATAGGAAGAACATAGTAAGACAGGAAATAGCAAGTACAAAGGTCTTAGTAAGGAACATGTTTGCAAGACCCAGGAGAGCAAGGAGAACCATGTGGCAAGGGCAGAGTGAGCAAAAAGGAGAGGAGCAAAGATGAAAATTAAAAGGTCACAGGGGCTGTGAGTTTTGGCTTTCGCTCTGAGTGATCAGGAACCAATTACTGATTCAGATCAATTTAAAAAGTTTGGTCAGACACAACTTCTAACTTTACTTTTAAAGGGGGTCACTCTGGCTGCTGTTTGGGAAATGATCCATAAGCGGATGAGGAGAGAAAGCAAGGACGAGGACAGAAAGCAGAGAGACCAATTAGGTGACATTTAAGCAGATGGTGAGAGGAAGTGAGTTGGTGAGGATGATAATCAAGTTTCTGGAAGAAGTGAAAAGTGTGAGTTGCTGTGCATGGAGATGGGGAGAATGATGGGAGAAGCAGATTGGAAGGCAGCAGAGATCAGGCATTCTATGTGGGACATGCTGAGTTTGAGACACCTACTAGAAATCCAAATGGAGATATCACAGACTGCAGAATGTGAGTTTGGAGGTTTAGGAGAGAAGTCTGAGCTGAATATGTAGATGATATCTAAAGCCATAAGTGTAAAACTCACTAAGGAAGTATATCTAAGGACTAGAAAGCTAAGCAGGGTGGGTCCAGAGGTATGCAGAATGTTTATCAAACTGCTTAAATTATATGGTCAAATATTTTGCTAGAAAAGATTAGCTATAATTATAAACTGGAAACCTGCTCCTAAAATGCTGTTTACCCTTCATATATTCATCTTTCACATTAATTCTTGAGAGTGGATAATTATTACTACAAAGTCCTTAAGGAAAGGTAAAAAATAAGATATTTAAAGAAACAGCATCATGGATTACTGAGACTTCCTAAAGAATTCAAAAATTGGATCATAAAAATCATCTAACCTGACTTCAAAATAGTAGAGATGACAAAATCGAAGACTAGTGGGACTTTAGAGTGTAATTTGCCCAGTCTAATCAGGAGCAAAGCCAGAATAGGAAGCTTAATCTATTTCTTATTCCGATGTTCTTTCCACTGCATCCCGTTGAGAAGTCAACTCAAAACAAACAAACAAAAAAACCTTTATGAGATAATGATTTCTGCTGGGGGAGAAATCTGATCTGTGTACAAATATTTGATATCCACAAAGCTCATCCAATAGACAGCTTGTAGTATAAAGCAATGCACTTCTATGTCTAGAGAAGAATTAAGAATCCATCCTGTGTACTAAATACAAGGATGAAACATCAAGGGAAGGTAAAATAAGCCCTCTGGCAACAGACCCTGTTACTCCAGCAGCTGGAGGAAGGTAAGGATGTGAGTCAGCACAGGGCTGTAGCTTGGTTAGCCCAAGATTTTTGTCTTTACCCTGTAATAAACAAGCAACACTGAGAAAGCCACTCTGTATTCCTGATGGAATATCCCATGGGTGGTTGTGGTGCAACAGTAAGAGGGAAAGTGATTCTGTGCTTTGCCTGGAGAGAACAAGAAAGAATCTTCTTTCGATCCTTGTCCCAAAGCACACTCACAAATATACGCATTTATTTCTGTGGAATGAAGAATTGCTAGGGCTGCTGTAAACACAAATGAACAGAAACATCAGAAGGGGAAGCGATCTGGCCCTGTCATCCTGTGAGTCAGAAGTGGGAAGAGGCTGCATTCTAGCCTGTGGTTTAGCCACTGCCCATATCCCTCCTCCGTGTCTGGTAAGCAAACCCAGAGAGACAGAGCAGATCTGGGTCTGGACTAGCCCAGAGTAGAGGAGAGATGAACAAGGGAGCTTACATTTGGGCAGTAGTAACCTCCACAGTGCATTCAGGAAGTGCAAATCAAAGAACCTCAGGCTTCAAACCTCTGCTGTTCCAGTTTGCCAAGGTTTTTGAAAACTCTTAGCATTTGTATTCTATAGGACAAGATCTGAGTTGCTTACCTTTTTGTTCACTCCTTTTTAAAATTTCTAAATAAAAGTACCTTTAAAAATATCTCCTTTGGTATTTTTTTTCAAAGTGGGTATGGTTTAAGATTGCTTTCTGGAACTCTATTTACTTCATTTATTCTATTTCATATAAGATAATTTTGGGGACAGGAAATATGGTTTAGTAGGAACATTCTGTGAAAAAGGAGAACTACTAATCTCATCTTTGAAAAATCACAGAGTACAATAATCTAAACTCCCATAGCAAGTCCCTTAATGGAATGTTCCCCACTACTGCCTTCTGGGAAGCAGGGGCTTTAAGCAAGTGACCTGACCCCTACTGAATTATTTTCCCACATGACAGAACTTTGCTAATTTTTTAGGCCATTCTTGGAAAAGTCTTTCCAAATTCTACTCACAATATAAGGCCAAGCTCACAACCTATTTCTTTCCTGAAATTTCTCTGATTGTTCCTCCCAGGCAGTGTGTGTGTGTGTGTGTGTGTGTGTGTGTGTGTGTGGTATTTACATTCCTCCATTAGACTGAAATGTCATTAAAAGACAACCGAGGATTCTACTCTGTATCTCTCAATCCTGTATTCTCTCTATGGCATCCAACATGGCACTTTTGTATAAAAATAGAGAAATCTCAAATAATTATCGCTAGAAATAAAAGGTGACTTGGCAAGCATGCCAAAGGGGCTGTTCCTGGAAGATTATTAACAAGAGTGTGTGTGTTAGTTGCTCGGCCGTGTCCGACTCTTTGCAACTCTACGGACTGTAGCCCACCAGACTCCTCCGTTCATGGGTTTCTCTAGGCAAGAGTGCTGGAGTGGGGTGCCGGTTCCTTCGCCAGGGGATGGTCCCAACCCAGGGATTGAACCCAGGTCTCCCACATTGCAAGCAGATTCTTTACCATCTGAGCCACCAGGGAAGCCCCCCAACAGACAACAGTGGGGCTATGTAAAAAGGCCTAGAAAGGTTACTACCTAAATGGATTTTTAAATGCATTCCATATCACTGTGGGTGTTTAAGCAGAAAGTGGGTAATAAAACTTAGAGAAGCTGTAGAGGAATTTATATAGCAGGTAAGGAGGTAGATCAGATGCCCCCTAAAGCTTTTTCCAACTGTAAATTTTGAAATGAATTTTAGATTGTTTTACCTTAGGTGAATAATCTTGTTGTACTACTGTCTCCATAAACTCTGACCCTATAGCTGGCAACTCTAGATTTTTCTCCAAACCACTTGACTAAAACCTCCTCAGTTTATAGCTTCTAAGGAATGCACCACAGAAGCCATCTAACTTTGATGTAATCCTGGCTTCACTTTACTTAGTCAACATGGAGGCCCATGGCTCAGGCCAAGTCCACAGAATTTGCGCCTGGAATCCCAATTCTCAAGCCCAGATTCAGAAGTTCACGTGCCAGGTTTGTACTCTCCCGTTCTGTGTGCTTGATCTCTCCAAGCGTAAACCAGATCCAGAAGAGAGTCTGAGGATGACTGTTCTAATAGTTGTCACTGTTGCTCTTTGTCGTTTATAGGGAATACTGAATGGACTTTGGGGCACTGCCATTCTTTCCCAATAATTTTAAGTGCCAGATTAATGGCACAGAAAAGAAAACTGTGTCAGAAAAGTTGAAAACATGCTCCTTGAATATGTCATACTTCCTGATTATCGATGTTCCTTAAGGCAGTGTAATCTTCCTCTGAGTCACAGGAACAAAACACTGCTGAAGCTGATGATGCCTAATACTATTCAGGTAAATTACCTGACTGCAGTGCAGGAGACCTGGGTTCAATTCCTGGGTCAGGAAGATCCCCTGAAGAAGGAAATGACAACCCACTCCACTGTTTTTGCCTGGAGAATCCCATGGACAGAGGTTCCTGGCAGGCTACAGTCCATCAGGTAGCAAGAATAGGACACGACTGAGTGACAAAACCACTATACAGANGTCATTAAAAGACAACCGAGGATTCTACTCTGTATCTCTCAATCCTGTATTCTCTCTATGGCATCCAACATGGCACTTTTGTATAAAAATAGAGAAATCTCAAATAATTATCGCTAGAAATAAAAGGTGACTTGGCAAGCATGCCAAAGGGGCTGTTCCTGGAAGATTATTAACAAGAGTGTGTGTGTTAGTTGCTCGGCCGTGTCCGACTCTTTGCAACTCTACGGACTGTAGCCCACCAGACTCCTCCGTTCATGGGTTTCTCTAGGCAAGAGTGCTGGAGTGGGGTGCCGGTTCCTTCGCCAGGGGATGGTCCCAACCCAGGGATTGAACCCAGGTCTCCCACATTGCAAGCAGATTCTTTACCATCTGAGCCACCAGGGAAGCCCCCCAACAGACAACAGTGGGGCTATGTAAAAAGGCCTAGAAAGGTTACTACCTAAATGGATTTTTAAATGCATTCCATATCACTGTGGGTGTTTAAGCAGAAAGTGGGTAATAAAACTTAGAGAAGCTGTAGAGGAATTTATATAGCAGGTAAGGAGGTAGATCAGATGCCCCCTAAAGCTTTTTCCAACTGTAAATTTTGAAATGAATTTTAGATTGTTTTACCTTAGGTGAATAATCTTGTTGTACTACTGTCTCCATAAACTCTGACCCTATAGCTGGCAACTCTAGATTTTTCTCCAAACCACTTGACTAAAACCTCCTCAGTTTATAGCTTCTAAGGAATGCACCACAGAAGCCATCTAACTTTGATGTAATCCTGGCTTCACTTTACTTAGTCAACATGGAGGCCCATGGCTCAGGCCAAGTCCACAGAATTTGCGCCTGGAATCCCAATTCTCAAGCCCAGATTCAGAAGTTCACGTGCCAGGTTTGTACTCTCCCGTTCTGTGTGCTTGATCTCTCCAAGCGTAAACCAGATCCAGAAGAGAGTCTGAGGATGACTGTTCTAATAGTTGTCACTGTTGCTCTTTGTCGTTTATAGGGAATACTGAATGGACTTTGGGGCACTGCCATTCTTTCCCAATAATTTTAAGTGCCAGATTAATGGCACAGAAAAGAAAACTGTGTCAGAAAAGTTGAAAACATGCTCCTTGAATATGTCATACTTCCTGATTATCGATGTTCCTTAAGGCAGTGTAATCTTCCTCTGAGTCACAGGAACAAAACACTGCTGAAGCTGATGATGCCTAATACTATTCAGGTAAATTACCTGACTGCAGTGCAGGAGACCTGGGTTCAATTCCTGGGTCAGGAAGATCCCCTGAAGAAGGAAATGACAACCCACTCCACTGTTTTTGCCTGGAGAATCCCATGGACAGAGGTTCCTGGCAGGCTACAGTCCATCAGGTAGCAAGAATAGGACACGACTGAGTGACAAAACCACTATACAGAGTAAGTATGATTTCAGGCATCAGTGGGTTTGGAGACTAAGTTAGGAAGAGTGTTTCATTGTTGTCTGTTTGTCCATCTTCTAATCATATCATATATCATAAGACTAAGTTAAAGAGAGTGTTTCAGTCTCTGTCCATCTTCAAATCATATCATATATCATGATAATGCTAGTTTCTATTTGCTGCAAATGCAAATTTATATACAACAAACAACTGAAGTGAGGGAAATTAATCAGGACCTAAAGACCACTATGTTACAATATGGTAAGCTGTTTCTATTCTAATTATTTTATGACTTCAAAAGAAAGATTGATAAAGGAAAACAAATACCATAACAGACCTGTCACTTTTTTTTTTTTTACCAATCTGCTTCACAAAATCTTTTTTTGTGAGATTAATACAACTTTGCCCAACTGAATACCATGCTTATTAATATAAGAATATAAGCACCCATAAGTTAAACTCTAAAGTGTCATAAATTACCTAAAGTAATTTCAGCTAACTGAAAAGCAAGCTCTCCATTTTAAAATGATCTGTGATGTTTTCAAGAGCTTCTCTTCCCTCACTGGGAAAATATGATTTGTCTGAGTATTTGTAGAAATAGTTACAATTCAAAACATCAAACCACCTTCTATGGTAAACAACCCAATGAATGACAGCAAAACCATTACTGCTTCAACTTCTAAAAAGACTTCTGTATGATACCACTGACAGGTTAAAAAAGATACTGTGTTGATTCATTGCTTGTATATGATTATATTGGATAATGTATATCCTAACAGGGCTGTAATGAATCCAGCAAAAAAGCTCAAACCTCTATTTTGAGGACTAAAAAAACATTTATTTACTTATTTATTTTCTACCTATTTCCAAGTCCTTCCTGATCGTCTTGTAAATATCAAATTTAGGTTTCTGTACATTAGCACATGCTAGTTATACATTAAATAGATGTTGCATCCAATTAAATCAAATACCCACCACACCTGGCTAATTAAACACTGAATTCCCTCTTCTGCTGATCAAAAAAGAAAAAACAGAGGCATCTCACCTTAGCTGCTATAAATCTGTGTTTACACAGGGACAAGGATCAGAATCAGATGAGTTACAGAGTGCTTGATAATTTATTACAAGACTCTAAAGGAAGAATCACATCCCTTTCTCTTCTTGCTGAACATCACTGACCAGGGCATGGAAAAACCCCAAACCCAGCACCTCTGCTTTTTTTTTTTCACCAGTCCCGCTGGCATCCTGATGGACCAATTTGGAAACCGTGATTAATCCCCTGGTAAACAGAAAATAGGCTCTTGTGCCAGGAGAAGCCAAACCTGAGTCACTCTCTGGAGACTCTACCCTCAGCCAATCTAACTCTACCCCCTCCTCCAGGAGCTGGTGATTTTCAGCAAACAGAAAGGCCTTTCTGTGGTGACAGAGGAGCCCAGTGAAGCAGAGACTGAAATGTCACTGTGAGTGACTGACCACGAGCTGGTGAAGCCCAGGTACATGTGGGGGTCACCATGTCCTAGGTTATTCAAATGAAATTGGCTAGAACCCCAGGCTACATGAAATGGAAAACTCAGTATGCTTCTCACCTTAATCAGGGATTGGAGGGGAGGAAGACAATGTACCTAGATTTTTCCTTGTCGCCTCTGGCTCTAACTTAGTTTGGCCTATGATTACCTTGCCGGTGCATGAGAATGATCCTTGCTGTTGCCCCTTCTTGCACATGGCCTTGCTCCCTGCACATACACCTCACTTTATGTACTTTCCCAAATACCACTGACTCAAGGTTCTGGGTGTTAACTACGTTTATGGAAGAGTCAAGGCAATGGAGAAAATGTACATGGAAGCATCAAAAATAAGAAGATGTGGTACATATAGACAATGGAATATTATTGTTCTTGTTGTTTAGTCACTAAGTTGTGTCCAATTCTTTTACAACCCCATGGACTGTAGCCTGCTAGGCTACTCTGTCCATAGGATTTTTCAGGCAAATACACTGGAGTGGGTTGCCATTTCCTTCTCCAGGGAATCTTCCCAACCCAGGGATTGATCCTGGGTCTCCTGCATTGCAGGCAAATTCTTCTACCATTTGAGCCACCAGTGGGGGCGGCGGGGGCGGGGGGGNATGTTTTCAAGAGCTTCTCTTCCCTCACTGGGAAAATATGATTTGTCTGAGTATTTGTAGAAATAGTTACAATTCAAAACATCAAACCACCTTCTATGGTAAACAACCCAATGAATGACAGCAAAACCATTACTGCTTCAACTTCTAAAAAGACTTCTGTATGATACCACTGACAGGTTAAAAAAGATACTGTGTTGATTCATTGCTTGTATATGATTATATTGGATAATGTATATCCTAACAGGGCTGTAATGAATCCAGCAAAAAAGCTCAAACCTCTATTTTGAGGACTAAAAAAACATTTATTTACTTATTTATTTTCTACCTATTTCCAAGTCCTTCCTGATCGTCTTGTAAATATCAAATTTAGGTTTCTGTACATTAGCACATGCTAGTTATACATTAAATAGATGTTGCATCCAATTAAATCAAATACCCACCACACCTGGCTAATTAAACACTGAATTCCCTCTTCTGCTGATCAAAAAAGAAAAAACAGAGGCATCTCACCTTAGCTGCTATAAATCTGTGTTTACACAGGGACAAGGATCAGAATCAGATGAGTTACAGAGTGCTTGATAATTTATTACAAGACTCTAAAGGAAGAATCACATCCCTTTCTCTTCTTGCTGAACATCACTGACCAGGGCATGGAAAAACCCCAAACCCAGCACCTCTGCTTTTTTTTTTTCACCAGTCCCGCTGGCATCCTGATGGACCAATTTGGAAACCGTGATTAATCCCCTGGTAAACAGAAAATAGGCTCTTGTGCCAGGAGAAGCCAAACCTGAGTCACTCTCTGGAGACTCTACCCTCAGCCAATCTAACTCTACCCCCTCCTCCAGGAGCTGGTGATTTTCAGCAAACAGAAAGGCCTTTCTGTGGTGACAGAGGAGCCCAGTGAAGCAGAGACTGAAATGTCACTGTGAGTGACTGACCACGAGCTGGTGAAGCCCAGGTACATGTGGGGGTCACCATGTCCTAGGTTATTCAAATGAAATTGGCTAGAACCCCAGGCTACATGAAATGGAAAACTCAGTATGCTTCTCACCTTAATCAGGGATTGGAGGGGAGGAAGACAATGTACCTAGATTTTTCCTTGTCGCCTCTGGCTCTAACTTAGTTTGGCCTATGATTACCTTGCCGGTGCATGAGAATGATCCTTGCTGTTGCCCCTTCTTGCACATGGCCTTGCTCCCTGCACATACACCTCACTTTATGTACTTTCCCAAATACCACTGACTCAAGGTTCTGGGTGTTAACTACGTTTATGGAAGAGTCAAGGCAATGGAGAAAATGTACATGGAAGCATCAAAAATAAGAAGATGTGGTACATATAGACAATGGAATATTATTGTTCTTGTTGTTTAGTCACTAAGTTGTGTCCAATTCTTTTACAACCCCATGGACTGTAGCCTGCTAGGCTACTCTGTCCATAGGATTTTTCAGGCAAATACACTGGAGTGGGTTGCCATTTCCTTCTCCAGGGAATCTTCCCAACCCAGGGATTGATCCTGGGTCTCCTGCATTGCAGGCAAATTCTTCTACCATTTGAGCCACCAGTGGGGGCGGCGGGGGCGGGGGGGTGGAGGGATAGGGGAGCCTAAAAATAAAAATATTTACAAAAAAAAGGAAAAATTAAAGAGCCCTGTTCTTAAAAGCCCTTCAACCATCCTGGCCCCAGAAATTTCTTTCTTACCCATTGTCCTTTTCCTCAAGTTCTGGCCTCTTCTGGGCATAACCTCCCCTCTTTCTCTAGGTAAGCCCCTCTCCCAAATTCCTGCCACTTTATTATATAAATACTGCTTCGATTTCCCTGTTTCCTTACAGTGTCCTCACCATACACTCTGAAAACATTTTCCTAACAAACATACCTCTTCTCCTAAGAGGAACTTTATGACAGGTGTTCAAACACTATATTTACACACTCCTACACACACAGATAAGCATACACACACACACATGCACACACATACAACTAGGACTCTCAGAAAACACAGGCAGAGACAGAGCTGTAAGTTCTCAAGAGTGCTGTCCATAGGTCTGGAATAGAAAAATTGGACAGAATGGGAGGATTTTCAAGTTGCGTGCTTCTCCCTTACTTTTCAAGGATACAGTGTTCACTGGAAATATTAGAGATTCTCACTGCTGTTTAATTGTCTGAGACCAGGGGCACCAAGAAGCCCAGCTCCTGTTCCTTAGGACATATCCATGGTGCTTCTAGTAGTTCAGCTGATCCCTCTCTCTATGTAAGTTGCAGCTGTTTCAGCCTCTACACTTTTATTCATTCTCCCTGCCACACATAAACACACCCTTTGCCACCTAGAATGCTCTGAATCAGATCTGTTCTTCAAAGTTTTTTTTGTTTTGTTTTGTATGGAGTCACCCAGATTGTGGCATTTGATTCTTTTCAGAATTCTTTTCAGTCTTCATTTCTTCTACTTTTTTTTTTTTTACAATTCATTTCTTTTTTTTTTTAATTTAATTTTCTTTTTTTTTCTTTTTTTTTTTCCATCTCAGGTTACAGTTCATTTCTTCTACTTATTCATTTCATTGATGTAGACATCTCCTCCCTAATAGTGATGGAAATTCTCTTGAGTGTAAAGACTGTGTCTGGCCCTTTCTTTGAGTTCCTCACAGTAACTAGCACAGATTAAGACATGCAATAGATGCTCAGCAACTATCTATGGGGTTAAATTGAACAGATCACAGGATCTCTGAACCTCAGTGTAATTATCCATAGCGTAATTAACCACAAACATTAATACACCTTCTAGAGGGCAGCTAAGGAAATGTGGGTCCCTGGAAATGATGCATTCAGCAGATTTGGGTAGGTTCTAATTTTCAAATCTAATGTCTACTTTTTTTGTAACCTTGGGCCAGTTACTTAACTTTTCTAAGAATCATTTTTTAAATCTGTAAATAAGAAAAATAAAAACACCTATCCTGTTCAACTCATGTAGTAGTTGTAAGGATTAAGTGGGAATATATATATTTGAAAGTGATCTGAGAAGCACTGTGCACAAGACAAATTACTGTAGGTATTAAGATGTTCCAGACCTTAAAAAGAACTTGAATATTTTATGAAGTAGCATAGATTATAGATTAAAAGTCTTCTCATATTTATTATGAAGCATTTTCCTATAAGTAAATGCCACTTTTATTCTCCAAAAGCACTTTCTTATCCATAAAGGAAGATGTATGACAGCTCTCTAACCTATGCAAATCTTACCTATAAGCAAAGTGTCTCTTGTTTTTTCCTCTTCTAACCAACAATATTTGTTTCATTTCTTGCAGGATTAGCTATCATAGGAAAATCAAGGTAAATAAAAGCCATCTTTGATGCTAACATTATGAAAATTATTATACTCTAACACTCACTACTAAACTATGTTCAGTTCAGTTCAGTTCAATCGCTCAGTCATGTCTGACTCTTTCTGACCCCATGAACTGCAGCACGCCAGGCCTCCCTGTCCATCACCAACTCCTGGAGTTCACTCAAACTCAAATCCATCCATGTTAGGAAAATGCTTTTAGATGCAGCAAATTTATTTAATACAAAAGACTACTTTTAGAGTTGTTTAAATAATATCAAGCATATTTTTATCATAAGAATCTAATGAATTTTTAGTTACTTTAGCCTGTAATTCTTCTTTACTTCAGTTTGTATTAGTTTCCTGTGACTGCTATAACAAATTACCACAAACTTTATTAATTAAAACAACAGTTTTAAAGAGCAGACATCTGAAATCAGTTTCATTAAACTGAAATCAAGGTATTGGCCAGGCCGCTCTGCACTCCTTCCACAGGCTCCGGGGGAGAATCCACTCCCTGCTTACTGCAGCTTCTGTGTAGTTGCCAGCATTCCCTGGCTCAAGGCTGCATCACTTGGATCTCTGCCTCCTTGGTCAGATTTCTTCTCCTCTTCTGGCTTCCGGGGTTATAGTGTTGTGTGCTCAGTCCTGTCTGATTCTTTGTGACCTCATGGACTATAGCACACCAGGCTCCTCTGCCTATGGCATTTTACAGGTAAGAATACTGGAGTGGGCTGCCATTTTTTTCTCCAGGGGATCTTTCTGACCCAGGGATTGAACTGGCATCTCTTGCAACTCCTGCATCGGCAAGTGGATTCTTTACCACTAGAGCCACCTGGGAAGCCCTTCCAGAGATTAGAACATGAATATCTTTGGGTGTCATTTTTAGCCTACCACACAGTTGTTTTCAACCTTTACCAGTCATCAGAATCACCAAGGAAGTTTGTTAAAACAAAGTACTGGGACCCACTCCCAGAGTTTCTGATTCAGTAAGTCTAGAGTAGGGTCCAGGTTTCTGAAGTATTAACAGATGCCCAGGTAGTGCTGATGCTGCTGGTCTGAAGCTCACACTTTGAGAATCACTAACTTATGTTATCCAATGTTTTCAAAATTATATTCACGTTTAATTTTCCCATTTTTGTTGTCAACTTTTTATATGTCTTTTGTGCACATTCTATACAAAAAGCTGAGCACTGAAGAACTGATATTTTTGAACTGCGGTGTTGGAGAAGACTCTTGAGAGTGCCTTGGACTGCAAGGAGATCCAACCAGTCCATCCTAAAAGAAATCAGTCCCGAATATTCATTGGAAGGACTGATGCTGAAACTGAAACTTCAATACGTTGGCCACCTGATGCAAAGAAGTGACTCACTGGAAAAGACCCTGATGCTAGGAAAGATCGAAGGCAGGAAGAGAAGGGGACAACAGAGAATGAGATGGTTTGATGGCATCACCGACTCTATGGACATGAGTTTGAGCAAGCTCCGGGAGTTGTTGATGGACAGGGAGGCCTGGCGTTTTGCAGTCCATGGGGTCGCAAAGAGTCGGTCGGACACAACTGAATGACTGAACTGAACTAGGCACATTCTAACATTGGATACATTGACAGAAACAGTGCAACTGACACCTCTTTCTCTTATACAGTCTGCTGTGCTTTCTTCTCTGTATTAGAATTAGACATTTCTAGAGAACAAAATTTTTCTTCCATGGACTCATTTGACGCTCCCATTGGTTTCAGCAAGAGGAAGTATAAAATATATTAATGCATATTCCTTAGCCTGCCACTCAAGGGCCTCCAACATATGATTTTAACTCACACCTATAGATCCCAGCTAGATTCTTTGCAGCTCCCCAAACCCCTTTGAACATTTCTTCCAAGAGACTTCCACAGTCTGTGGTTCCTCCCTTCCTGGCACTTACATTATATGAGCTAATATGGTTGCCATTTTTGCCAACTCTGCTTCAAGTTAGATTCTGTCTCTTGTAGTCAAGAGTCCAGACTAACAACCTCTGTGAATAGTAGAAGGACACGTAATCCTTTAATAACTCTTGTAAGAAAAGTGGAACCTCCATTGTCCCAATGAGAATTTCTAACCCCCTGTGTATATATTTGACCATGCACTGTCCTTGAAGATACTGGGTATAAAGGAAAATTATATATAACTCATCATTATGAACCTAAAGTAGTAGAACAATAAAAAGAGAAGAGTTCAACTTTTCAGGAGAAATTTTCACAGGAATCTTGATGAGGGAGGCCAATATTATTAGTTTCACTTTTGACAGTTTAAAAAGATAAAGCCCAGAAAGGTCACATAGGCCAGTTCTGTCATTTAAAAAGCTAATGGAAGGGGAAAGACATGTTAATGCATTAAAAATAAGATGTATGGGTACTGTGGTAGAAGTATGTACACAATACACCAGGGGGACAAAGGAAGAGTGGTATTTCTACCTAGAGCCATGAGAGAAAGGGCTTGAAAACATTAGGGAGTGGCCGCTCTTGAACCGAGTTCCTCAAGACAAAGACTGCCTTAAAATACCAGCTCTTTCTAGTCCTCTACTCAGTCACAAAAAAAATCACAAATCACTCAGTCAATAAGTATTTATAAGATACCTATATATATGAAGTGCAAGTTAAATGGGGTAAGGATTCTTTCCTCAAGAGGCTCATACAGTGAGACAAGAAAAATCTGAACTTTTAAAGTACAACATGGCTAGAAGATAAAATTATATGCTGCCTAGGATTTTTTCCAAAAGAAGAAAAAAAAAAAAAAAGATGGATATGGGACCAGAAGTGGGTGGAGGAATAGATGAAACAAGCCTTGGGATAAAAATGGTTGAAATTAGGTACAGTGGCTTTGCAATGTGATAACTTGACCAGGCTGGCCTATATGTCCCAGAATTCCATTCCTCTATGTTTCTGGTTAGGGTGGGCCATAAGAGACATTCTTGCTTGGAACTTGGGGACTGAAAGTAAAGCCACGGCCACTCTCATAGCCAAGCATATTGTCTTTCTCTACCGGTGCACCACCCTGGCATGGCCTAAAACAGTACCGCCTACTCCTAGAACTTCCTTGAGCCTCTCCAACTCCACAGCAAGGTGTGTGTGCCTAGCTCTGTGTTGAAGGGCCCTGACTTCTGTTGGACACAACAAACCAAGGTCCGAGGCAAGATGAGTTTCAGCCTGTCCTCGAAGTTTCCAACTCCAGCAGGTTCTTACTCTCTCCCATTTTGGACTCATCTTTCCCTTGCGATCGCCTGCTCTGCGCAGTTCAAATTCCAGCGATCAATTCAAGGGTAACAGTCTTATAGCGACTGATAAGCCAGGTTCCACAAAGGCTCAAGATCATATGTATAAGCGTACACACATACATGTATATTTAGACACACACACTCAGATTCACACATGTCCTAGTAGTTCTGCTTGACTTTTTGAGCACTGACTGATAAGGAGGGTGATCAGTACATCACATTTTTCATATTATTTTCATTTTTTTGGATATGTTTGAAATTTTCCCCATTAGAACTTAATTTCAGTTCACTATGGAAGAGTTTGGTATTAGAGTGTGAATAAGATGTTGTGGAATCACCTGAGGGGAGCCAACTCCAGCATGTGAAGCTTGAGCAGAAGTTCCCTCCTCATAGTCAGTCTCTGCTTGCTTTCCCAGCTCTCTTTTGTGCTCATTCCTCCCAAAGGTAGGTCAGTTTAATCCTTTTAATCCTTCTTCCTAAGCACATGCCCCCAAATTTCAACCATCCTATGTATAATTATTAATTCTCTATATCTTTGATCTCTTTCTGGATTTCCAAACTCTCATTTCCAACTTCATGTTAGATGTCTCATTATTCATGGACTACCAACATTTGGTCTCAATATTCATTGGCTTCCCTGGTGGCTCAGACTGTGAAGAATCCACCTGCAATGTGGGAGACCTGGATTCAATCCCTGGGTGGGGAAGATCCCCCGGAGGAGGGCATGGCAACCTACTCCAGTATTCTTGCCTGGAGAATCCCATGGACAGAGAAGCCCAGCAGCTACAGTCCATGGAGTTGCAAAGAGTCAGACACAGTGACTATGCACAGCACACACTATCATCTAAAAATTAACATTACATTTCAAAACTAAAAGCTAATCCTTCTAACTTCCAATTTCTCTTGGTCTTTCATTCCTGGTCCCTGAGCACAAAATCCAGAGTTATCTTTGACACCACACCTCTTCCATCCAATCTTTGGCCATATCCTGTCGAAGATCATGGCATCCGGTCCCAGCACTTCATGGGAAATAGATGGAGAAACAGTGGAAACAGTATCAGACTTTATTTTTCGGGGCTCCAAAATCACTGCAGATGGTGACTGCAGCCATGAAATTAAAAGATGCTTACTCCTTGGAAGAAAAGTTATGACCAACCTAGAGAGCATATTCAAAAGCAGTGACATTACTTTGCCGATTAAGGTCCATCTAGTCAAGGCTATGGTTTTTCCAGTGGTCATGTATGGATGTGAGAGTTGAACTGTGAAGAAGGCTGAACACCAAAGGACTGATGCTTTTGAACTGTGGTGTTGGAGAAGACTCTTGAGAATCCCTTGGACTGCAAGAAGATCCAACCAGTCTATTCTGAAGGATGTCAGCCCTGGGATTTCTTTGGAAGGAATGATGCTAAAGCTGAAACTCCAGTACTTTGGCCACCTCATGCGAAGAGTTGACTCATTGGAAAAGACCCTGATGCTGGGAGGGATTGGGGGCAGGAGGAGAAGGGGACGACAGAGGATGAGATGGCTGGATGGCATCACGGACTCGATGGACGTGAGTCTGAGTGAACTCTGGGAGTTGGTGATGGACAGGGAGGCCTGGCGTGCTGCAATTCATGGGGTCGCAGAGTTGGACACAACTGAGCGACTGAACTAAACTGAACTGTCAGTTTACTTCCACGTATCTGCACTCTAGGGCATCATAAACATTTCCCTTTTCTTTATTATCTTATCCACCTCGTATTCATTCCACGATGGTTTTCCAATTATCTATTAATATATAAAATCTTGAGATGGACTGATGGAAGAAAAACATCCTTTTCATTTGAAAGTGAAAAGTGAAGTGAAAGTCGTTCAGTCATGTCCAGCTTTTTGTGACCCCATGTACNTGGATGTGAGAGTTGAACTGTGAAGAAGGCTGAACACCAAAGGACTGATGCTTTTGAACTGTGGTGTTGGAGAAGACTCTTGAGAATCCCTTGGACTGCAAGAAGATCCAACCAGTCTATTCTGAAGGATGTCAGCCCTGGGATTTCTTTGGAAGGAATGATGCTAAAGCTGAAACTCCAGTACTTTGGCCACCTCATGCGAAGAGTTGACTCATTGGAAAAGACCCTGATGCTGGGAGGGATTGGGGGCAGGAGGAGAAGGGGACGACAGAGGATGAGATGGCTGGATGGCATCACGGACTCGATGGACGTGAGTCTGAGTGAACTCTGGGAGTTGGTGATGGACAGGGAGGCCTGGCGTGCTGCAATTCATGGGGTCGCAGAGTTGGACACAACTGAGCGACTGAACTAAACTGAACTGTCAGTTTACTTCCACGTATCTGCACTCTAGGGCATCATAAACATTTCCCTTTTCTTTATTATCTTATCCACCTCGTATTCATTCCACGATGGTTTTCCAATTATCTATTAATATATAAAATCTTGAGATGGACTGATGGAAGAAAAACATCCTTTTCATTTGAAAGTGAAAAGTGAAGTGAAAGTCGTTCAGTCATGTCCAGCTTTTTGTGACCCCATGTACTATACAGTCCATGGAATTCTTCAGGCCAGAATACTGGAGTGGGTAGCCCCTCCTTTCTCCAGAGGATCACCCCAACCTAGGGATTGAACCCAGGTCTTCTGCATTGCAGGTGGTTCATTTGCTTCCCTGGTGGCTCAGCTGGTAAAGAAAAGGGAAAAGTTTATGATGCCCTAGAGTGCAGATCTGTGGAAATAAATTGTCAGCATATGACCAAAGGAAGGGGTGGTGTCAAAGATAAGTCTGGATTTTGTGCTCAGGGACCAGGAATGAAAGACCAAGAGAAATTATCCTTATCACTCCTTAAAGACCTACAGCCTCTTTCATTACTTATAGAGCACAATCCATGCTCTTAGTATCAAAGGTCATCTAAAATCTGACCCTGTCTGTGGTAAATGTGACTCCTGCCTGGGTGATGAAACTTTCATAGGGGGTTTAGGGAATACTATCTCCAGAGTAAAAGTCTCCCTGGAGGTCAGGCTGGGAGAACCTCTGTCTTCCCACACCACTCTCAATCTGGCTCAGAGTTAAGAGAGCACAGCTTTTTATTTCTTCTATGTTAAAAACAAAGACAAAAACTCTGTGATTATACAAATGGTAAGTGTTCTTCTCTTTCCTAACTTCAAAACTACAAAGAAGCAGAAAGAATAAAGCAATAATGACCTCCAGTACCACCATCCAGAGACATGTGATCACTTTTCATATTTTGGAGTGGCTCCCATGGACGGAGGAGCCTGGTAGGCTACAGTCCACGGGGTCACAAAGAGTCGGACACGACTGAGCGACTTCACCTTCACCTTTCCCTTCACCTTCCCCTTCACCTTCTTAAAGAAGATTTATAGTTTTAATTTATAAACTTTGGATAACACTGTGTATACTGCGTTCTAATCTGTATATTTCATTTAACAATATGTGTGAGCAACTTTCCATGTCATTAAATAAATTTCTCCATCTATCATTTCTGAAGCAGCCTGTTATTCTCTTGTATGGATATGATATATGTCCCTTTCTGAGAACATTTAGGTTATTTCTAATTTTCTCTACAACAAAAAAATTTGCAATAAATATCCTTATAGACGAATCTTCTGCACTCTTACTGTTCTCTTTAGGATGAACTCCCAAAAGTAAAATTCCTAAGTCAAAGGGAATGTATATTTTTAAGAGTTTCATTATAAGGCCACACAGTTCTCTGAGAACCATTTGGAAAACTTGTATAGGATTTCAGCAACATGCCAATGATACAAGGAATCTGAAAGTAGCAGAGCTACACTTAAAGGTGCCCTTAATCACCCACTTTCTGAGGACATCAGAACTCTGGGGTGCCAGCAGGTTACTTACTTCTGTAGTATAATATATATTAACTGATGATTTGAAAGACAACAATTTAATTTATATGTAAAGAATGCACACTAGGAATTTTACTCATTACTTTATGGTATTACTTAATTTGCTCCAGGGTTTATTTCTTTGGATAGATATTTGGGTTGCTACTGTTATTTTTTAATATAGACATTGTCTGTTTTAGCACAAGGCAGTAATGAGTTTGTCATGAGATGGTATGGCAAAAAAACTTCCACTTTACCATTCCATAAAAATATAACTTAGTCACCCAACAAAGAGCTATGCTGCCCACTTTTCTTGCAGCTAAGTGTGGTCATGTGACAGGTTCTGGACAATACAAGTAAGCTGGAGGGATGTATGCCCTACCCTCTGCCTTTCTCCACTTTCCACTGGCTAGGAAGCAGACATGTAGTAGCTGTGGGAGCAGTCATATGAGACCACCATATGGAAACTTTATGCTGAGGGTGGCGGAGCACCTAGACAGGAAAAGGGTTAAACTATGAAACTACCATTCAATAGTTTAAACTTGCACTGTTAAACTACCTAATCAGCCAGAGTCTATTTAAATTTGACTATTCTGTGAGAAAGAAACTTCCATCTTGTTTGTGACTGTTATTTTGACCTTTGTTTCAGGAGCTGACCTAGTAGCCTAACAGAGAGTGAAGATTTGGGAAACTTGGTCATTTATTTTCACTGATTACTACTGAAACAGTCCAAGTGGCAGATTCAAATAGTAACAGGGACTTTTTAGGTTAAAGGACAAACAATGTGTTGACAGTCAAGTAAATGAGAGCCAAAATATGCTACCACAGAAATAAGTATGAACTCTTTCACTATCTAATGAACTTTTTCTTTAGGTCAAAAACCTAGTTACATAAAAAGAATCACTTGGCTTCTTGCCTTTTTGACTTGCTTCCACACTGTATAAAAAAAGTTAGACTCAGTGACTTTGGTTTAATGTTATATCTTTCTTAACCTTCATGATTATGTAGACTTTATGATTATATAGATTTCTTCCTTGATGTTCACAGATTTTATAAAGATGGAAAAAAGATGAATAAAGCACTTAAATTATAAAAATTTAACTCTATATAAGTTGCAGATGAAGATATATCAACACTCAGTTTTTATAAATTATAACTGTACTTTTACATAGTACCTCTGCAAAATGATCTAGATACCAGCAGCTAAACAATAAATTTTATTTTACCTAGTAAATACATAAAGTATTATATTTCTATATCCACTTTAGAGGTAAAGAAGCAGTTTGTCACAGATGAGTTTAGTTAAGACTCAAGACACTCACTGTATATTTTATACTGTGTATTTTATACTAAATATAAAATATTTAGTGGAGGGTGGGTAGATGTGTATCCATCCACATACACATCCTCAGTATCCATTTCTTTCTTCCCAACAGCACCCAGATTTCCTTTTGGGGAAAAAAACCTGCTGAGCAGTGATCCATCCCATAAATCCAGATGTACACCTCCAAGGACGTTGAGAAGACCAGACCCTTCCCTGTCCCCATCCCACCCAGTCATCTCAGCCAAGGAGCAGGAGTCAGTCAGCCAAGGAGCAGGAGTCAGTCAGCCAAGGAGTGAAGAGTGGATCAGGCAGCTGCTCAGCTCCTCCACCCTCACAACCCCACCCCTGGGCTTTTGAAACTTTTGAAAGGAAACAGCAATGGTTCTGATCACAGGAAGCTTTCCGGAGTGCCCAACCTGTTTTCAAGTCCTGCTCTCCAATACCACATCAGTCTCAGCACCACCAGCACCACCACTTGCTTCAATACTCTTAGTTTCACTTGGCCAGGGTCAGTTTTTGTTAGCAGCAGCCAAGGTACTCTCCTTGCCACAAAGTATCTTACCACCACATGACCTAACCTCTCTTTTCCTAGTGAATAATTTTTGTTTAAAACCTAAATGAGTGAAGAAAATATATGTAAAATCATGTTTCAAAGTTTCATGGGATATTAACAGTTTTTTGTTGGCTATAACTTGAGAATTCAGTGTATGGATTCTAGTTTTCTCCCTTTTTGTTCTGAAATAAATATTATCTTTCTGAAATTTTAATCACATACTTCAAAATGTAAGTAATTTTTAATAGTCTTCAAATATTCCTTTTTCATATATACTAATTTATATCTTGTAAAATAATGTGCTCTCTAAATTGGTATCGGTATTGGTAAATACTGTATTGGTTACAATACTAGTATTGGTAAATACTATGATACAGCTTCTATCACATATTTCATCTTTTCCACACAAAGAAATATAAACTAAGTTGGGAGCCAACTTAGTTGCTAAAACCAGTAACTCTTCACTCCTAATAGACAGAGTTATTTGCCTTCTGATTTGCACAGCTTTCCATTTTACACATCAGTCAAGCAGAAACAACTGGTTGCTAAGCAACAGCTTTCCTCTCAGTGAGCAGAAACAGACATCATAAAGGCCAATTTTTAACATATTATATACATATATATGAAGTTAAAGAGAGACCCAGACTCACAGTTTGCCCAGAATGCTTGTCATGAATAATGAATTCATAATGACAGTGGGTGAATTCCAAATACATTTGATCTGTGAACTATATCACCTTGTATTACCTTCTAGCATCTTCCTCATTACTGAAAAATCAGCAAGTAATATAGAAAGAAACTAGGCTTCTGCAGCAAATTTCCTCAGAAAAATTCTCGGTGAAGTACATACTTGGGTTTTGTTGAACTGAGTCATTGCTAACGTAGCAACATAGCACTCACACTCCTCGTGAAATACTATTTTCTTGGCTATAACTACACATTTAATGCTCTGGGAGGACACACCCCAAGTGGTTAGTAGCGACCACCATAGAGAAATGACTGTTTGCTTTTTCTCCTGTATTCTTTACAACAAAAATAAAAATTGCTAGTATTTACTGTGCGTTTATGAAGTGCTAGACTGTTCAAAGGTCATATGTGTTAAGTCACATTAGCATTTCCATTTGACAGATAACAGAAGAATCTCAGAGAAGTTGTGTAACTTGCTCAAAGTTATGCATACAGAAAGCAAGAGAGAGCCAGAGTTTGAACTCAGGCAGTAAAGCTCCAAGTCTTCACACTTCACTATTCTTCCTTTTACAAGTTTTATATTCACTGGTGTATGTTCATGTATTGCTTAAATAAATACCTTCCTCTAAAAAAAATCATATTGTTTCTGGACATACAGAACTATAAGTATATCTAGGTGCTCAATTCATTAGCATGTTTTCACCATTGGCTTTAATGAATTTTATGTCAGTAGGAGTTAAGAGCATAACAAAAATCTAACAAGAGATGAGAATCAGTGAGCTGGTTCTAGTCAACAGAGAGCTGAAATTGTGCCAATTCAACTGAACCCGTGGCCACACGCCGTGTTTACTCAAAATAGATCATACAGTTGTAGTAGTTTCTAAGGAATTGTTATTAATAAATAACACTTCTGGGAATGGATTCTCTTCTCACATGTACAGTTACGATTTTTTTCACTTAACTTAGCATTAATATAAGGAAAAAAGTAAGGATGAAAGACAAATTATTTTTATTTACAGCCCTTGATAACACACACTCTTTCAAAGTAATATTACCCTCCCTTTGTTCTGCCATTCAAATTTCTAACATGGTATATGCTGATGAAAAGCCATGTTCTGGTGCTTGTTTCCCTTGTCCTTCCTCACTTTTGAACTCAGTGTAGCAAAGATCAGTATTTATCAGCAATACAGGCAGAAATTATTTTCTCCTTCAATTATTCCCTCTCCAGGGAGGTAGATAAGATTTTCAAATAAGGAAAAATACACACTAGATCTGGAAAGGACCACTTTGCTGAATAAAACTGATTTAGGAAAGCAGAAATATCCCAAATGTAATTGTTTTAGGGTTAAACCTTTTTCTTTTCTGTGTATTAATGCATTCTGTGTGAGAAAACCACCCTGGATGCCAGAGACATAGAAATGGAATACACAAAACTAATGTTCGTATATTCAGGAAGAGAAAGCAGATGCATGAACCCCAAATCACAGGTTAATATCAAAGTGCTGGAGTGGGGCTGAAGAGAACTACAGGTAGCCATAGGATTGACCACTCCAGAAAATGGAAAGCAGGAAGGCTTCTAAGAAAGGGTCCATGGGAGCTGGGTCTTGAAGCATGAGTAGAAATTTGTCAGAAAGAAAAGCAGTTGGAGTTTCCAAGTTAGAGTCAATAACATGTGCAAAGTCCCAGAGATATAAAAAGCTATGGTGCCTTGAGGATGGTGAGAACTCCTGTACTCAGATGAGATAGGATGGGGCCAGGTGAGTAAAGACTTTATTCACTATAGTAGAGAATTTGGACTTTATCCTGAGGGTAATCAGGAGCTGATAGACATGCCAGCAGACAATGAAACATGTCATTAATGTAAACCACGACCATATAAAAATAAAAATGTAACTAAGGAAAATTGGGAGGGAAAAAGTAGAAAATGAATACTTGTGCCAATTTCCTCAACTTTCCTAGGAAAGAAGTCAACAGGTACATCTAAAAGCCAGTCTGAAAACAGAAGTCAACTATATTGTCTAGTCATTAAGGCAACCACTAAAACTGAATATAATACTAGAGGTTACAAATATCAGAAGACAAAACACATTAATTTAGATAGAAGTTTCTATAAGAATTTTTCTCATTCTTTACAGCAAGAAGTCAGTACACATTGCCCAGAATTGATAAATCAAGAAGTAGAAATCAGCCACAAAACTTAAGCCATTTGTCTCTGCAAAAGGAGGTCTGGCTAGAGAATATCTTCTGCTGGGTTTGATACCTGGAATCCCCTGTATTAGGCACAAAAGGCAAAAGGAACAGAGCTGTTCTTTCTTTCTCTTTCCTCACTTTCTCCAACAGGGTATTTATTACTGTATTACCTTTATGATGTAGCCTCTTACCTCCTCTCCCAGGGAAAAGTCTCCATAGGGATGTTGATTACTTTTCTATTCTAGGGTCAGCCAGTCTTTAGTTCTAGAATGAGAAAAATAGCCATTAGCCCATGTACTAATGATAAAATACAGACTCTCAAAGATTTCAATGAGCTTAAAATAATTGGGACTAATGTATCTTCTCTACTTTAGATAGAGAAAACCTAGAGAATAAGAAATGTAAAGCCTTTGCTAAGTCACTTCAGTCATGGAGTCATGCGACTCCATGGACTATGGCCACCCCATCAGGCACCTCTGTCCACGGGATTCTCCAGGCAAGAATACTGGAGTGTGTTGCCATGCCTTCCTCCTGGGGATCTTCCCGACCCAGGGATCAAACCCAGGTCTTTTGCCTCTCCTGCACTGGCAGCTGGGTTTTTCTTATCACTAGTGCCACCTGGGACTGAGAAAAGACTACTAGTCATACCACAGGTACTAAATTAACAACTATTTTCTATTTCCTTACTGCTTTTCATGCATATTAAGGAAGCTTCAAACCTTCTTGCTGCTGCTACTGCTGCTAAGTCGCTTCAGTGGTGTCTGACTCTGTGTGACCCCATAGACAGCAGCCACCAGGCTCCCCCGTCCCTGGGATTCTCCAGGCAAGAACACTGGAGTGGGTTGCCATTTCCTTCTCCAATGCATGAAAGTGAAAAGTGAAAGTGAAGTCGCTCAGTTGTGTCCAACCCTCAGCGACCCCATGGACTGCAGCCTTCCAGGCTCCTCCGTCCATGGGATTTTCCAGGCAACAGTCCTGGAGTGGGGTGCCATTACAACTGTCTTAAAGGCTTAGGATGGGAAAAATGATCAGAAGAGAAAGTTATCTCTTAGAAAAAGCATCTTTGTGACAAAATTCAAGTTAATTTTTTAAAAACCACATGTGAGAAAAGTCAGCAACAATCTGCTAGAAGATTATGCTATAAAGAAAAGACCCAGTGTCCCTAAAAAAAGAAAAAGTTGTCATCCATCATTCCTTAGACAAAATGAATGGCATCAATTGCACTACATGCAAAACCAATTCTTAAATTTTTCTCATAAAATTATCTGCAAAAGACATCAAGGCTTTTGCTGTACAGTAGAAACTAACAAAAACACTGTAAAGCAACTACACTCCAATTAAAATTAATAAAAAGAAAAAAAGACATCAAGGCATAAGCAGCAGGCCTTTGCTCTTCTCACACAAAAAATTTTAGATATATTTACAAGGCCATATCTATAACACTCTAGAGTATAACACTGACTATAGATCTGTGTTAGAAGCTCAGTTCTGACACTGTCTAGGCAACCTTGGTCAAGTCATTTGCTCTAAGACTTGGTTTATTCGCATGTTTTACAGGGTTGTGGTGAGGATTACCCTAAAGAACTGATGTAAAGTGCTTTAAAACAGCAGATGGTACAATGTTAGCTGTTGTTCCTGAGTAACATTTAACTTTTTTAAAGGAAATATTTATTTTTAAAACTTCCCTTTAACACAAATATCCCAGGCTAGCAGTTAACTTTTAATGAGTGAAAAAAAGTCAGAATTTTGCTTGTTTAGGTAGATGCTATGGATCCAACAGAGGATACCTAAACAGTGTCCTAGAGAAGTTCACCTGGAACTCTGGAGCCAGGCTTGACATCACCCAGCCCCTCGCTGCCCGCACCGTCTTCATGTGGACCATCTCCTTCCAGAGATGAACCTCTTTCAAGCAGTGCCTTTACTTTGAGAAGCTGTTTTCTCACCAGCAATAAATGATTTTGTTATCATCCATGAGACTGAGAAAAGTGGTTGTGTGATCAAGGGTAACTCCTACAAAACATTTTATAAATTCAAATGACAACAGGATTTTTCTTTGACAGTTTTATCCTAACGTGTTGACAATTTCAGGGTCAGGCAGTTTTCTCTGGGCAAAAAATGGAGTTGGTGGGGCGGAGGAGGTGTGAAAAATAACACACTCACATACAGAGAAGATATGCAACGCACAAAGTCAAAAGTATCTACTACTGTCTGACCCTTTATGGAAAAAATTTGCCGACTCCTGCTATAGAGCCTAAACACTAAACTTTGAGAATCTCTGCCTTAAGGATTTCAAATTAGAAGCAATTAAATGAAAACTGTGATTTCTGCACAACTAATGATGCTAAAGCTGAAGCTCCAGTACTTTGGCCACCTCATGCGAAGAGTTGACTCATTGGAAAAGACTCTGATGCTGGGAGGGATTAAGGGCAGGAGGAGAAGGGGACGACCGAGGATGAGACGGCTGGATGGCATCACGGACTCGATGAACGTGAATCTGAGTGAACTCCGGGAGATGGTGACGGACAGGGAGGCCTGGGGTGCTGCAATTCATGGGGCTGCAAAGAGTCGGACACGACTGAGCAACCGAACTTAACTGAATGATGTAACCATGTTCTTTTAGCCATGTTTCTAGGATATTGAATATAAAAAGGACATTTTCTTTATTGCATCTATTTGCTTGAGCTATTTGTATTTATAGATTAAATCATCTTCCCTGGTGGCTCTGTGGTAAAGAATCCATCTGCCATGCAGAAGACACAGGTTTGATCCCTGGGTCAGGAAGATCCCCTGGAGGAGAAAATGGCAACCCAATCCAGTATTCTTGCCTAGAAAATCCCATGGACANAGAGTATAACACTGACTATAGATCTGTGTTAGAAGCTCAGTTCTGACACTGTCTAGGCAACCTTGGTCAAGTCATTTGCTCTAAGACTTGGTTTATTCGCATGTTTTACAGGGTTGTGGTGAGGATTACCCTAAAGAACTGATGTAAAGTGCTTTAAAACAGCAGATGGTACAATGTTAGCTGTTGTTCCTGAGTAACATTTAACTTTTTTAAAGGAAATATTTATTTTTAAAACTTCCCTTTAACACAAATATCCCAGGCTAGCAGTTAACTTTTAATGAGTGAAAAAAAGTCAGAATTTTGCTTGTTTAGGTAGATGCTATGGATCCAACAGAGGATACCTAAACAGTGTCCTAGAGAAGTTCACCTGGAACTCTGGAGCCAGGCTTGACATCACCCAGCCCCTCGCTGCCCGCACCGTCTTCATGTGGACCATCTCCTTCCAGAGATGAACCTCTTTCAAGCAGTGCCTTTACTTTGAGAAGCTGTTTTCTCACCAGCAATAAATGATTTTGTTATCATCCATGAGACTGAGAAAAGTGGTTGTGTGATCAAGGGTAACTCCTACAAAACATTTTATAAATTCAAATGACAACAGGATTTTTCTTTGACAGTTTTATCCTAACGTGTTGACAATTTCAGGGTCAGGCAGTTTTCTCTGGGCAAAAAATGGAGTTGGTGGGGCGGAGGAGGTGTGAAAAATAACACACTCACATACAGAGAAGATATGCAACGCACAAAGTCAAAAGTATCTACTACTGTCTGACCCTTTATGGAAAAAATTTGCCGACTCCTGCTATAGAGCCTAAACACTAAACTTTGAGAATCTCTGCCTTAAGGATTTCAAATTAGAAGCAATTAAATGAAAACTGTGATTTCTGCACAACTAATGATGCTAAAGCTGAAGCTCCAGTACTTTGGCCACCTCATGCGAAGAGTTGACTCATTGGAAAAGACTCTGATGCTGGGAGGGATTAAGGGCAGGAGGAGAAGGGGACGACCGAGGATGAGACGGCTGGATGGCATCACGGACTCGATGAACGTGAATCTGAGTGAACTCCGGGAGATGGTGACGGACAGGGAGGCCTGGGGTGCTGCAATTCATGGGGCTGCAAAGAGTCGGACACGACTGAGCAACCGAACTTAACTGAATGATGTAACCATGTTCTTTTAGCCATGTTTCTAGGATATTGAATATAAAAAGGACATTTTCTTTATTGCATCTATTTGCTTGAGCTATTTGTATTTATAGATTAAATCATCTTCCCTGGTGGCTCTGTGGTAAAGAATCCATCTGCCATGCAGAAGACACAGGTTTGATCCCTGGGTCAGGAAGATCCCCTGGAGGAGAAAATGGCAACCCAATCCAGTATTCTTGCCTAGAAAATCCCATGGACATAGGAGCTCAGCAGACTACAGTCCAAGGAGTTGCAAAAGAGTCAGACACAGCTTAACGACTAAACAGCAACAACAATATAGATTAAATCATTCAAAATTAAATGATTGGGTTATTGAGTGACACTGAATTGTCATTCAATTAGAAGCATGTATCATTTGCTCTATCACTGGAGTTGGAGCTCAGAACAGGAAGAGGAACTTTCCTGAAGCCAGCAGTCCTTGGGGTCATACAAGCATGAGGATTACCACCCAGCAACAATAACACCTCCAAGGCAGAAAAACAACTTGAAAGCTATGAACACCAACTTTCCCCATGCTTTTGGCATCAGTCATTTTTGTAGAGAAACTTGAACAAAACATATGTGGGCTGTTCATTTTCTGTCTCCTACCCCGCGTGACTATCCAGACATCTCTCTGCATAAGTATTGACATGGTTGGTCAAGTCTGCCTGAGTCTGCTGAGTATGTAATCAATAAGGAAGTACATTCTACCTTTTATTAATAAAACCTGGGATGGAAAGTCTGAATCTTGAATACAGCTGGTCCAAAAGGTTTTCAGTAAGGTACTGTGGACCAACATTCTGATTGTGATGAAACAAAAAGGCAGAGTGTGTGCAGCAAAGTCACTACTCTGAAACCAACAAAATTCTTTTCCCACAATGCTCCCACATAACAGGCCCCTCCAATTTTTTAGTGTTTGCAAACAATGTAAGCCTAACATTTGTTCCAGTAAACAAGTGAATACAATGACTGGTCATTTTTCTTGTACAGAATGGTAATGTCAGGGTTATAAACTTGATGAATACAAACAAAATCAATTTTAAAGCAACACACATTATTCATTCTCCATTGCTATCACTTTTGAAGTGATTCAAAAATCACTTTTTGAATCTCTACTATGCTCCAGGCAATACGGTTGATACACTGATGAACAGAATGTACATCTTCTCCTGTAAGAAGACAATGGGTTTGAATGTGGATATACAGGATGTATGGGATTTCCTGGTGGCTCAGACAGTAAAGAATCTTCCTACAATGTAGGAGACCTGGGGTTGGATCCCTGGGTTGGGAAGATCCCCTGGAGAAGGGAATGAAAACCTTTTCTAATATTCTTGCCTGGAGAATCCCCATGGACAGAGATTGGTGGGCTACAGTCCATGGGGTCACAAAGAGCCAGACACAACTGAGTGACAAACATTTTCACTTTTTTCATACAAGATGTATGTACTGATATATTCATTTAGTCAGCAAATAAATGTACTGAGCACCTCCCAAGCACTATTGTAGATGCTGGGAACTTAGCTGTGGAAAAAATTCCCTATCACCAAAAGTCTTACTTCCTAGTGGAGAGATATAGATAATAAGGAAAATAAACTGCAAAATAAATTAATATACAGCAGAGAAGAGCACACGATGAGGCTAGGTGCTGAGATCTGAAGCAGTCAGCACTGACAGATGGAGAGAATTTTTTAAAAATTTCATTTTAAATCATTCTATCATATGCTACAGTCAGTACTGATAGGAAGAATTTTAAAAAGATTTCATGATGTCATTCCATCACATGTTACAGTCACCCCATGTAATATTTGGAGGCAAAATATACCAAATATTTGGTAGAACCTAGACTAAAAATTCCTTCTGTTTGTCTGGAATTCACATTTAACTCGGCGCTCTGTATTTTATCTGGCAATTCTAATTTGTATTTAAGCACCCTGAGAACAGAGGTAGATACACCAGTTCGTATACAACGACAACAGTCCAAGAGGCAAGAGGTGAGGCAGCCCTAAAATCAGTGATTCACAAGGGATTCTTTGCTTGATCGGTATGTATGCTCAATCACTAACTTGTGTCCAACTCTTTTGCCACCCCATGGGCCGCCAGGTTCCTCTGTCCATGGGATTTCCCAGGCAGGAATACTGGACTGGGTTGCCATTTCCTCCTCCCGGGGATGTTCTGGACCCAGAAATCAAATCTGGGTCTCCTGTATCTCCTGCATTGGCAGGTGGATTATAAATGCAATTTTTAAACTGTAAAATTCAATCAACTGATTTGAATTAATTAGAAGCTTTAACGATTTCCTATAGAGGTACTCCTCCCTCAGGGTCAGGATATGTACCTGTGTGCTCTGATTCATGAGGGTCCCACCTTCTGCTGTGACTCAGCTAGGGGCTGCAGGATCTCATAGAACACTTACCCTAGAGAAGGAGTTAAGAGTTAACACCCAGCTGTGCTGTGTATGCGCTCAGATGCTCAGTGTCCAACTCTTAGCAACCCCATGTACTGTAGTCTGCCAGGCTCCTCAGTTTATGGGATTTTTCCAGGCAATAATACTGGAGTGGGTTGCCATTTTCTTCTCCAGGGGATCTTCCCAACCTAAGGATCAAACCCACATCTCCCAGCAGATTCTTTACTGCTGAGCCAAGCTGTCCTAAAGGGACTTAACTGTGGGAAGAAAGTTCTATGTGCATCTTCGCTTCAAGAGAACATGTTTACTGTGTTGAACTTGACATGAAAATGAAAACTGAAAGTCCCTATTGCTGATATAACTTTCTTTCAGGAAGTGTTTTTTAAACCACACGCATTTTCCATATAGACTCATGATTTGGCTTTTAAAAATAAACCAATGAAAACAAAATAAAAATAAACCCAACATATCAAAACTATTTCAAAATACAAAATATTTTCTTCTTTCAAGGCACTTGTCTGCCTCATCCATTATACACTATAAACTCAATTCCATGGCTTTGATCTCTCTTCAGCAAACACTGAAGACCCTATTGTCCACAGCTCTGACTTCTGGGAGCTGTCCCGGGAGAGGAAGGAGCAAGCAGTTGCATACACACGTACACATTCTCAAAGTGGCTTGGCAGACTCCACACTGAAAGCTGCTTGGTGTTTTGCAGACCCAAGTTCCATGATCAGATACATCTATAATGGCAAAGAAAATTTTTTAAACCTGTAAAGAGATGTGTAACAGAAATATGACTAAAGAAACATGAGTGACAGCCACCATTTTACTAGGGACATTTTCAACACCCAGATTAGCATGTAACTTTAGTGAGGATAGTAACCTTTGTCTGTACTCTGTTTGCCAGTGGGGTTCACAAAAAGGGGTCAAGATGAAGAATCGACAGCAGCGAATCATTACGTTCAAGGGGATGTTGAAATCTTTCAACGCTTTTCATTTCTAAGCTTGCTCAAGAGTAGCTCAGTAACCAAAGGCAGACATTTCAGTTCTTTTATTCACTCAACAAATGTCTGTTGAGGAACAGTAAATTGCCCAGCACCATGCTCGGCTCTGTGCTTCAAGAACAGAAAAGCCATTCATATGTAAACTGGAAGAACCAGGGTAGAAGTCTACACCTTAAACAGGTGACCCTGGACTTCCCTCGTGGTCCAGTAGTTAAGACTTCTGTGCTTCCAGCGCAGGGGATGTGGGTTTGATCCCTGGTCTGGAAACTAAGATCCAGTGTGCTGCTCAGTGTGGCCAAAAAAAACTAAAAAGAAAAACAGTGGTGACTATCTTAAAAGAAAGTTAGCATGCTAAAAGCTACTGAATTGTACACTTTAAAATGGTTACGCCTATGTGAGTTATATCTCAATTTTTGGTTGGAAAAAAAATAAATAAGAATTTTAAAAGGGGGAAATTAGACTATAATTAGATACTGTTGCTTTTATATCCAACAGGATAGAGGCAGTAAAACTAATTGTTTTTAATTAACAAAAAACTATAAATTGTCAAGTTAGCCTAAGACATCAAAAATAAGCTATACTTCTACATAACTATATTGTTAAAAAATTCAAAGACAAAAATGAGTGTCTTTAATTTCAAAGTAAAAACTGATTTCTTACTCCCCAAGTTAAACAAATAAAATAACCGATAAAAGATAAAAGAAAAGCAAAAGGTAGGGAAAGTCTAAAATGAAAGGTTTTTCTGAAACATGATTCAAAAGGGTAAATGCACCCCAATGTTCACTGCAGCACTGTTTACAACAGCCAAGACACAGAAACAACCTAAATGGAAAAGAAGATGTGGTACATATATACAACAGACTATCACTCAGCCATTAAAAAGAATGAAATAATGCCATTCGCAGCAACATGGATGGACCTCTCTAGGTGTGGTACTGAGTGAAGTCAGGCAGAGGAGAAATAGCGAATGACATCCCTTATATGTGGAATCTAAAAAGAAATGATACAAACTTACAAAATAGAAAAGATACACAGATTTGGAAAACAAACTTATGGTTGCTGTGGGGTAGGGGAAGGGATAGTTAGGGAGTTTGGGATGGATGTGTACACAGTGCTATATTTAAAATGGATAACCAACAAGGACCTAGTGTATAGTACATGGAACTCTGCTCAATGTTACGTGGCAGCCTGGATGGGAGGGGGGTTTAGTGGAAATTGGATACACATATATGTATGGCTGAGTCCCTTCCCTGTTCACCTAAAACTACCACAACATTGTTAATTGACTATACCCTAATACAAAATAAAAAATTTAAAGTCTGGGGGGAAAAAAGAGCTTTTTCTGGATTCTTGGACAGTTATTTTTAAAGGGAAATTATTTTTATAATATTTAGGAGTAATTTGGAGATAGTTTACCTTTTTTGTCAATAAAAACTTTTTAAGAGCTGTTGAATCTTTTATATTACTACTTGGTAAATTTCAAAAAGCCATTAGAAACCTGTTCTATGAATTAACAAGTCATTTTTTAATGAATTATATCTAATTAATACATTTTCTTCTCCAGAGGATCTTTCAGACCCAGGGATCAAACTCATGTCTCTTGTGTCTCCTGCACTGGCAGGAGGGCTCTTTACCAGCCCATATTATTATGTAGAATTCTCTAAGTAAATCAAATTGCTTCAAAAGGTTATCTAAAGCCCTACTGAAGTGTTAAAAGTTATTCTTGACCCTCTTTAAAGACAGTAAAGAAGACTTTATTCAAGGAGGGCTACTACTAAAAAATTTAAGTTTTTTTTTTTTTTAAGTAGGGTAGAGAGATGGGCTCGAATCACAATGAAAAGCCAAGGAACAGAGTCGGGGTGGGGGTGGGGGGCAGGGGAAGATTGGTGAATGGAAAAAGTACTGAGAGTAAATACAATGGGTTCTGGCTAAACAGGATTCTTGCTGAAGGCAAAAACCAGGTGACCAGACATTACCTGGGGGCTGGTGGAATATGAGGACTTTGACCAGAAATAGTCTACAGAGGTTGAGGACTCCTTTTTAATCCTTCTCTTAATTCAAATTCTCAGCTGACCAAGTCTTGTTTAATAAGAATGACTTCAGGGCAGCTGGGGGAGGAAGGAAGCACTAAGAGAATCTCAATCTGGTTCCTGAGTCTTTTGCTACATGACTTTGGATGACACAATTAATTATCCATGGCAAGGTTTTCAAGATGATAAACTTTGGTAACTAAGTTGACTGGTACATTGCAGTCAACAAACTTGCAGTCCTAAGTTTAGAAGAGCAACCAGACTTTCCAGTTGGGGTGAATACGGGGGGGTTAAGGCAGTGGTCTTCAACCAGGGTGCCCATAACTTAATTGTTGTGTGTGTGTGTGTGTGTGTGTGTGTGTGTGTGTATCTGTATACGTATAAAGACTTTAGAGGGGTTCCTAGACAGGGATTGTTTGAACAGAATCAATGTTCAAATCCTGAACTCCCATGTGTCCTCTCATAACCCCAGTTTACTGAAGAGAACGCTGCAGTGGCATGGCCCTTGGTTGTTGGTTGTTTTCCCACATTCTCTTTCCTAACCAGAGACCCTTCAACCACTTTAGAAAATAAATTGAAAGCAAAGCCTCACTGGGCATATAACCTTGGTGTGTCTGCTCCAGGGGTAAACACCTGTGGTCCACAGATTTCTGGAGAGACAGAACAAAGGGAAGAAAGACACTAGAAGGCTCCAAGCCTTCTCTCTCAACCGCAACTTGAATTAAGGAGTCACATTGCACAGACATGCATTTAACCACACTTAATTGCAATGTGCTAAGTTGCAATGTCCAACTCTTTGCGACCCCATGGAATTTTCCAGGCAAGAGTACGGAGTGGGTTGCCATTACCTTCTCCAGGGGATCTTCCTGATCCAGGGATCTAACCCACATCTCTTGTTTCCTGTATCAGCAAGCAGGTTCTTTACCACTAGTGCCACCTCGGAAGCCCCCTTCATTGCAATAAAAAATAAAAATGAAATCAACCTTCTCCTGACAAAAAAGGTCAGGTTACTTTGGTCAGATATTTTGTTCTCTCACCTTATAATGAACAATATCTGACCAAAGTAGCTTGATTTTGTATGGTAGTTTGAACATTCTTTGGCACTGCCTGTCTTTGGGATTGGAATGAAAATTGATCTTTTGCAGTCCTGTGGCTACTGCTGAGTTTTCCAAAGAGTTGGATATGACTTAGCGACTGAACAACAATCACAAAAGAAGTGCTGTGCCAATCTATGTGCATGTGTGTGCTCACTCACTCAGTTATGTCCAACTCTTTGCAACCCCATGGACTGTAGCTCACCAGGCTCCTCTGTCCATGGAATCTTCCAGGCAAGAATACTGGAGTGGGTTGCCATTCCTTTCTCCAGGGGATCTTCCCAACCCAGGGATTGAATCCAAGTCATTGGCAGGAGGATTTTTACCACTGAGCCACCTGGGAAGCTTATGCCAGTCTAGACACAACCCTATACACTAGTCTTCTGAAGGAAAAGGTGATTTCGAATGCAATTGGATTGTTTACAGCCTGATTCTCAGAAACTTCTGTCTGTTCCTAGGGANCCAGGGATTGAATCCAAGTCATTGGCAGGAGGATTTTTACCACTGAGCCACCTGGGAAGCCTATGCCAGTCTAGACACAACCCTATACACTAGTCTTCTGAAGGAAAAGGTGATTTCGAATGCAATTGGATTGTTTACAGCCTGATTCTCAGAAACTTCTGTCTGTTCCTAGGGAAAGGACACCTGTGTAGCACCAGTAAACAGTAACCTGGGGCCACATGATCCAGACTCCTGAGGGCACTATTGTAAAGTGGACTATGATACAGTACGGAGTGAGGTACCAACTCATGATGATACCCATCTCAAGAGCCACGGGCACTGGCAATATCTGAAAACATAATGTAGCCAGAGAGATCACAGAAATTTCAAATAACTTGTTTGCCAAACCTTGGAGGTTTCCCGCAACAGCTGGGAGGGGTGGGGTGGTGAGGGTTACCTCTATGCCATCTAATTTGTGGGGTCATCTCCCTGCTGATCTCATGATGGGATTGGCTGTTGTCTGGAGACAGCAGGGAACTCTTTAGATAAATTACCTAGAATTTATGAAATATGAAAATTGCTTTCTTCACTGTCTCCACCTCCAGGCTTCTTCTCATCCCAATTGAGAATATGAGGACACTGAGACCCAGGGAAGCTGAATCGTCAGAGTTCTGAAGCAGTGCCTGTTCATGATGGGAATGGCACAGAGAAGTTTCCATTTCTGACTTTGTCTAATCTGTACTCCATTTTCCTAATTTCAAGTCCAGAATTTAAGCCACTGGCTAGACACTATTGGAAATAAACTGTCTCAAAAGGCCATAACTTTCTTTATATTTTCCTCAAGTTGTTCTTGAAGTCATTTGGCTAAGAAATAGAATCAGCAGGGTTTTGGGCAGGAAGATGAGTGTGAAGTTGCAAGTGGCCCTGACTCACCGGGTGCGTCATTCTACTTGGGCGGCAGCTTGTCCGCCAACAGGCTGAGGGCCCCCCACCATGGGAGACTGGGCCAGGATTTGTCAGGACTGCACAATCAACAAGGACATATTACTGTTTTCCTTCTCTATTCCCAGGGAAGTATCCTTCCCTTTGACAGTGTTGTCCATCGCAGGGACTCTAGGATCCCTATGGGAAACAGAGGCCTCATTTGCTAAAGGAAAAGTTCTTTATATTGAGAGTTTCATGAAGGATTTACAGTCTTGCCTGGCAAAAGATAATAATGACTATGAACTCTACATACTCACAGAAGAGACTAATCTTGTAGGCTCCAACAGAAATTCTCATATTGACACAATACTAAATTTGAATCCTTACACTTTATGTCCTGAAAGAGATCTGAAATTCCTTGTCAAGGACTCCTTTCTACGGGGTTCCATTGTTGTACTGCATTTCCGCAAAGTTCACTTTTCTAACCTAAATCAACGTAATATGATTCTCTTGGACACCAGCTTCTTTCAGACCTCTAGGGTCACGTACATTCTGAGTGACCTGACAAGATCTTCTAAATCATTTTTAAATAACTTAAATATCTCAAATAGTTGTTTCTTACCCAATCCATCTCGCCAGAACCCTTTATGACTTACATACCTCCAAGCATGACTTCAAAGGGGAATGGCAACTGCAAGGATGGGGAGCTTCACTCTCTCCTTCCCCACACAAGGCATATACTGCTCATCAGTCACCACGTTTGTTCAACTACATGGAGACTCTCAAATCTTCAGAACCTAATACTTCAAACAACACTGCAACTAATTGGAATTGACATCTAAATTAAAGTCTATTTGCAATTCAAGGGTTAGATTAAATCACTAGAATATCTATTTTTCAGAGGTATTTTTGAATATCCCTAATCTTAAGCCCGCCAACCTAATGTCACTTTCCCAGTGGAAACGTTTGTTGCTGTTGTTATTTAGTCACTAAGTCATGTCCAATTCCTTTGCAATCCCACGGACTACAGCCCACCAGGCTCCTCCCAGGCAAGAAAACTGGAGTGGGTTGCCATTTCCTTCTCTAGAGAATCTTCTTGACTCAAGGATGGAACTTGTGTCTCCTGCATTGCAGGGGGATTCTTTTACCACTGAGTCACCAGGGAAGCCCGTCATTCTATAGATGGCTCCAAAATTCCATCTCTCTATTTAAACTGCACATTAGAATTCTAACTCCCTTTCTGAGTTTTAAATTATCAGAGAATATCTTCATATAGAGGGATAAGGGACAGCTTATCCCCTATCTCCTTTTAATTATTTGAAATGAGTATATTTTTGGTTTCCTGAATTGTCTAAGTTGGCCCTTAGGATTCTAGTTATGTTCATATTTTATCCAATTATATCATAAAATAAGGAATCTAAAAAGTAGTCATTGACTAGTTATTCAATTTTGACAGACTTGCTTGACAACTGTAAGATCACTCATTTGTAATGGATAAACACTCTGGAAAAGTAATTCCAGGTCTTAAATACTTTTTAGGATTTCAGAGCCTAAGGGGAAAATCTTAGTAACAGAATCAAATGTATCTGGTTCAGTATTTTACCAAGTGTGCTCTTTAGAACAGATCATAGGGGTCCTGTGATCAATAAAGTCTGAAAACCCTGAATCCAAGTCCCAGTCAAAGACACAAGGCATAGCATGTTAAAGGCTGTAAAAGTCCCACAGTAAATAGATAGGCCTCTTCAGTGTGACCAAGCCAAACTTTCAGAAAGCACTAAAATTCTGTTTTCTGTTCATGAAACATCTGTCAACAACTCTTTTAAAGAACAATTTTAGGAAATCTCAGCATATCTAACCTCTTGCCTCAACCAGACACATTTTAAAATGTAGAGAATTCCCTGGTGGTCCAGTGGTTAAGACTCTATGCTTCCACTGCCAGGGGCACAGGTTCCCACCCTGGTTGGGGAACTAAGATCCCATATGGTGCGCAGTGTGGCCAAAAACATAAATAAAAATATGAAAGATGACCATCTTTATAAAAGATCTTCAAGTCTTCACAACATCTAGTTATCTACAGGGTCAAGTTCTCTGATCAAACTCTTTCTTGCGAGGATTCAATCCTTTCATCTCAGCTTCTCCCCTCTTATTCTCTTTCTTGTAGGTATGGGGAACTCATTAGCTTTCTCCTTAGGAAAACCCTCCACAAAGCCTTTTAAAATGCAAACATGGTAATGCTCCTCCCTAGATTAACATCCCCTGGCCAATCCCCAGCGCCTTTAAGACAATTCCAAACCCTAAAGAATAACAAGTAAGACACCCACCTTTGTTTCATTATTCAGGCCTCTCACATCTTACACACCCTCCATCATAACCTACCTCAGACACACTTTCTAGTTTGCATGGGTTTTCTAAAACACCCTTCCCTATCCATGGAATAGACTGGTTCCAAATAGGAAAAGGAGTACATCAAGGCTGCATATTGTCACCCTGCTTATTTAAATTATANGAGATGGCTAGATGGCATCACTGATTTGATGGGCATGAGTCTGAGTGAACTCCGGAAGTTGGTGATGGATAGGGAGGCCTGGCGTGCTGTGATTCATGGGGTCACAAAGAGTCGGACACAACTGAGTGACTGAACTGAACTGAACTGAACTTCCCTATCCACCAGGAAAGCTCATACTCAGGCTTCAAGTCTCAGGTCAAACTACATCTCATGAGGTTTCTCTGATCACTGCACTTATTCCAGAGTCCCACAGCACTGCGAGCCTTCCCAACTCCCTCACCATCATCACAGTGACTCTCATCATCTGTTTCATTTTCTGTCTCCTAACTTATGGGATGAAAACTCACCATAGGGCCTGGTATGTAGTAAACTTGTAATAAACATTTGTTTAATGAATTAATTTATAAACAAGTAGACATAAGAATTTGAGATCAGCTTTTCTTTTACAGTAAAAAGGTGCAGGGTCTTATTTTATCAATCCTACCCCTGAGTATTTTCCTTTTTTTTTTTTTTTCTTTTTTAGGAATCTCTCTATTGTCTCCACATCCCTATTAGAAGAAGGAAGCATAACCAAACCCTGTATAGTAGTTTATGTTATCTGGAGCTCAAAGTTCTTTCTTTTGGGTGAATCTATGATGAATTTGATTTCAAATTCCCTCTCAATTTTTGGTATTTCTTCTCATAAACATTCTATTTTCATACCAAGAACAGGAAATTAAAGTTAGAACTTTGGTGGGTGTAAAAAATCACACCCTGATGTTATCACAGTCTGAATTATGGCTAAAATCTGAAATTATTTCTAATTTCAGATTTATTTCAGAAGATTAATTCTCCCAACAGTAACACTGCTAAAACTTCTCAAAGATGTAAACCACACTGACTGTGTTATATATTACATTGTAAGTCTCTTTATTAGAGGAATATGTCTCTGGCACTAGGGAGAATGAATGAATGTTAAAGGACTTCAGGTTCCTTAGTGGATTTTAGTACCTTTGGAGTTAGGTATATAACTCATTATTGTTTAGATACTAAGTTGTGTGCAACTCTTTTGTGACTCCATGGACTGTAGCTTCTCCACCCATGGGATTTCTCAGGCAAGAATACTGGAGTGGGTTGCCATTTCCTTCTTTAGGGGATCTTCCTGACCCAAGGATAGAACCTACATCTCCTGCATTACAGGCTGATTCTTTACCATTGAGCCACCAGGGAAGCCTTCATATAACATTTGAATACAAAAGATTAATAACTTAAAGATGTTTGGATACTTCACCTAAAGACTAACTAACGCAAATGATAATTACAAAGAATACGAGCCTACTATGTTGGATTATTATGGAAAGTCAATAAGAAAATATTTTCTTCAGCCATATGCAGACCAATAGCATTCAGAACTGCAAACACAACTATGCATCCAAACATAACATTACTGAATTTGTCAAAATAGCTACTAACAATGTTTCTTCTACTGGGCTCAGTGGCCAGGAGAATCCCAGAGTGGGATTATTGAAAGAAAATAAATCTTTTCAATTATCAGTAGTCGCTGGGAAAAGGAAAAGTGCAACTTGAGAAAGTATGCCAGGAGTGTAGCGACTCTGATGACAACACACGGGCAGCAGTTTAAGGCAAGAAATGACATGGCGACAGCCAGGACTGCTGGGTGGCAAGTGATGAAAAGCCAGGTCACCTGGCTTAAGAGGGAAAAAAAAGGAAAATAACTGACTCATATAAAAAGTCCAGGCAGAGCTGGATCCATGGGCAATCTCACTGTATAACCAGTTTGAATTACTTTGGAAATGTGCAAACACCTAGGTTCCTATTTCCAAAAAATCGGACATCCTGAATCCCTGGAGTCATCTATTCATATCACAATGGTTACCTCAAATTCAAACGTTCTCTTTGTGACATTCACTACACATTAGATTGTGAGAAGGTTCTTAGTTAACAGCACATTGAATGAAGTTCTACTTTTCATCTCTATACTTGAGCTGAAGACCCAAAGCTAAGAATAATGAGACAACTGCCCTTGCATTCTAAACAGAGTGCCTGCCACATCCATGCAGACTCAGTGCAAAAAAAAGACAGATTGATCCAGTATCTAGGGAACTCTCACTTCCAGCTTCTAAACGACAACACCAAATTGTGAACGTTGGTTGAAGAAAGTCAAGGAGAACAGAAATTCAAAGGAGGAGAGAGTGTTCTGGCTTTTCTTCCTCCTCTTCTCATACTCAGAGACAGGTACTCGACCTTCTGCCCTGCCTCATAAAGATGGGAGGTGTCTGCAGGAGAGGAGACAGGCACCTCACTTTCCAGTAGAAGTGGAATTTATCAGATGGTAAGGTGAGAAACGCAAAGCAGAGCAGGGAAGTGATGGGTGTGGGACAGAGGAGTCAGGGATGCCTCACTGATAAGCAGACATTTGAGGAAAGGCCTGAGAGTCATGGAGCAAGCCATGCAGATGGCTGGCAGAAGAGTGAAGCAGAGAAACAGGAAACTCAGAGGCCCTTGGCAGAAACATGTTTAATAGGGATGGAAAGGAGGCCAATGGGCCTGAAAAGGGCAAATGGCAGGAAACAAGAACAGAGATTAGAATGGGCTGAGATTACTCTGTACTTAATGGGTAGAGAGTAAAGACAGAGTGATAAAAAGATCACATGCCCCTGCTCATGCCCACTGTGGATGCCTGAGCCTTGGATCAGGTCTGGGCTGAGGGTGGGGAAGGCTATGGGAAACTGTGAATTACATGTGAGATTAGATGCAACTGGGTTAGTGAATTAGATGTAAGATTTTAAGTTAGACTGAACTGTATTTGTCTTTTAATACCTGAAAGTAAGCCTTAAATACCCCAAGTGACTAAAAAACTATAGGAACTATCTGAAGTTATTTGTAATGAGAAAATCCATGTTTGAAGGTCATTTCTTTATTTATTTAGCTGCACTGAGTCTTAGTTGCAGCTTGTGGATTTTAGTTCCCCGGCCAGGGATCAAAACCCAGGCCCCCTGCACTGGGAGCACAAAGTCTTAGCCACTGGACCACCAGAGGAATGTTTGAAGGTTAGAGAAAATAAATCCATTCCCTATTTGTACCCCCACAGAGTTTATCTCCATTCAATCAACTGATTACTTTCTTAAAGAACAAAACCTTTATGATTCATCTGTGAACTCACTGTATACAGCAGAATGTTTTACATGTTATTATGCATAAATTCAGTAGACATCTGCAGTGAACCATCAAGTGGGATAATATACCATCTGGAAAAATAAAAATGATGTGGTATTAGATCAATGATCAGGTAAGAGAAAGCTGAAGTGGGGCCTAACCTTCTAAATTGTATAATTCAAAACTTGAGGTTATTTGTAGAGCTTACATGTGGTCTCCTGACCTTTAATTAGGGTCACCTACAAAGGACTTAGTGTGAACGTGTTAGATAGTACCAATAACCAGTCTGTGACAAAGAAATGATGTTTGCTGCTTGCTAGTTTCAAACGTGCAGTGCAGGTTCTAGGAAATATAAACAACGGCAGTATTGTAAGATGAAACAAAACCGGACAGAAACAGAATGACAAATCGGAGGAGGGACACTTGTGCAAATGACAGAAATCACTAAACTGGCTTTTTCCACTTCCATGTTTGGCTTAAACAAAATGAAAGTTTATTATTCTTTCACATAGAGGAGGTCTAGAGTTTGGCGGGCCAGATCAAGATGACCCTAGATTTCCTCTGGCACACTCTTCTGGTCATCCTTAGCCCATCACCTCATGATCCAAAATGGCTACTTGACTTCAACCCATCGCATCTGCATCCTAATCAGCAGGAAAAGGAAAGGCCAAAGGGTCCTCCTGTTTTCTCTGAAGAACAGTTTTATGACGTTCTCACATAGTATTTCAAGCTTACCATATCTAGCTGCAAGGGAGACTAGGAACTGTGGCTTTTAGTATTGTGTTTCTAAGGAGGAAAAGGAAAATGTATGGACAGCACAGGCAACCAGCCATCTCTGCCTCACCTCGTTTCTCCTGGAGACCTGTTCATGAAGTTAAGTTGATGTTGTTTACTACGAAGAGCTCTATTTCTTAGATATGCCTGCCAAAGTGGTGTGTTCACAGCTCTACATACTGGTTATATTGCGCTTCTGATTATCCTTAATGGGTAATTTCACTAACACTAAAGACAAAAGTTTAGTTATATAACCTATCAATATCCTCTGTTCACCCTTCTCCTAGATGCATCAACTATTTATTTGTCTCCTATGGAAATTAGAACTAAATGATTTAGTAAACATGTACTGAAAGGCAGAGTGTGGAGGTAGAAACAGGGGTGGCCTCAGATCAGACTCTCCTGGATTAAACTCCTGGCACCACCATTCAAGAAACATGACTTCAGGCAAGCATCCTAACATCTCTAAATTCCCATTTCCTTATCCATAAGATAATGATAATAAAGCTTCTTGAGACTTCTGTGAGAAGTAAGTAAAATGAGAAGTGACTATATGTCCCTATAACATTCAAAACTGCTATTCCAGAATTCCCTCAAACATCAGCTCTGTGCCTGGAACCATATGCAGCACTGAAAATCCAAACAAGCAAGCAAGAAGGTTGTGATGCAATGGATGAGCTTAAGAAACCCAAAAACAGGCTCTGCAGTATAGGAGAGGCTTCCTGTATGTGCAACATTAGAATAATGAGGCCCCCTCCTTAACTGATATAAAATTGTGGATACATTACCTTCTGGAAAATGAAATGATTCAATCTGTTAAGAATCTGTGTGTTTGACTTGCTGTTGACATGTAGGTCATAACAAGTAGGTAAATAAAGTCACACCAAAGGCTTGCAATGGCCCTGCTGATTGATTTTTCAGAAAAGTGACAGACAAGTCGGTTACCCAGGTGGCTCAGCAGTAAAGAATCCACCTGCATTGCAGGACACACAGGAGATATGGGTTTGATTCCTGGGTCGGGAAGATCCTCTGGAGGATGGCATGGCAACTCACTCCAGGATCCTTGCCCAGAGAATCCCATGAACAGAGGAGCCTGGCAGGCTGTGGTCCATAGGTTTGCAAAGAGTCGGATATGACTGAAGTGACTTAGCATGCACACACAAAAGAGAATTACCTACAAGCTTTGTGAAGATTACATATTACTTTAGGTTAGGATTTTAAAGCTAAAACAAATTGATCAACACACTACAAAAACTCAGGCAAAAGCCAACTTCTTGTCTTATACATCTTCACATTTTTAAAGCTCAAGGCAATAACAGTAATGCATATCATTCTCTCCTTCGCTTGTTGCAGTGATGTGTTTTGAGTATCTCTATGCACCTGGCCTCAGGGAAGTTTGTGAGGATGTGACGATGAACAGGACGGCATCTGTCCTCCCAGAGTGCAACGGGCAGAGGGGATGCAGACGAGTGATACTTGCATTGTTGTTGTTCAGTCGCTCAGTCACTTCCAGCTCTTTGAGATCCTATGGACTGCAGCATGCCAGGCTTCCCTGTCCTTTACCATCTCACCGAGATTGCTCAAACTCATGTCCATCTAACCAGTGATGCCATCTAACCAGCTCATCCACTGTCATTACTCATGCAATTAATGTTACAAAGAGGGGAGATGTCCCAGGGCACTATGTGAGCTCATAGGAGGGACAGCAGCCCAGCCCAGGCCCATCCAGGAAAGCAGTGTAGAAGTGAGTTCTTCAGTTCAACACCAAAGTTTGGAGGATGAGTAGAAATTAACGATCCCTGGGTCAGGAAGATACCCTGGGGCAGGAAATGGCAACCCACTCTAATATTCTCGCCTGGGAAATCCCATGGACATAGGAGTCTGGGAGTCCACAGTCCTTATGGTCACAGAGTGGGACATGACTTAGAGACTAAACAACAAAAGGGTGCTTCCGTCAGTGCCAGAGTACATCCAAAAGGCATGGTGTATCAAGAAAGGGAGGGGTTCAATGTGGCTGAAAAGCAACACTGACTTGCTAAGGCCAGATCTTGCATCATGGCATAGATACATAAAGGGAAGAACCTTGACCCCCATCATTTCAAATCCTAGGCTTTTCCTAGCTTTCTAGGAAATGCAGAACAAAAACTTAGGATTCATTTTGTTACGGTGAAGAATAATTTTACAGAAAAAAAATCTGAGAAACAGCTACATAAGGACACTTGCACATGGAAGACACAGACAAAGCAGTATTTAGGATGTTTGTTCACAGACTTTTCTAAGTGAAACGAGTTGAGAATCCTGCATTCCCTTCTGCACAATGGAGACCTGTCTGAGAAGGAGAAAGGAAATTAGCCAGGGAGATCCACCATCCTCGTCTATATCCAAGGTGCCTTTACCCTCTCTGGCTTCTGATATGCCTCCATAACCACCTCCTTTCTTATTCCCCTAGTCCTCCATCTCTCCTGCTTCCTCTACCACTTACGTTCACTCTGGAAACATCAGTTTGACAGAAAGAAGCACGAGAGATACCTGTGGTTTAGACATTCATTCAAGGTGTCCGAGGGCAGAGGAACAGCCACCTTAAGTGTCAGTATACAGCTGTTGCTGAGATTTTTTATATGAAATTATTTTTTGCTACAACAAAATTAATCTTGATTCTTTTTTGCTCCACACTTTCTAGAAAATTAAGAGATGCCTATGGTCTGGGTTGCTGATATGCTTCAAACCACTCACCTCTCAGCCCCACAAGCATCAAAGTACTGAAGGTAGATTAAGAGACAAGTGAATTTTATAAATGATGTGCCAGGGTTCAGAGAAATGGGACAGAAGTCATGTATGCTGGAGTAACTGGAGGAGGCCCTCAAATAAATAAAGATTTACTCATCACCCTCCAAGTACTAAGTATAGAAAATTCTGTAAGGCAAGTATTAGTCCCCATTTTGAAGATTAGAAAAGAGTTGCCGAGAAGACAAGAGATTTTCCTTAAATAGTTAAGCAACAAAGCCAAGATTTTGGACCTAGGCCTTCAAGTCCAGTATTCTTTCATTTATACGAACCTATTTCTTGGAAGTGACAAAGTGCTGACTGGGTCTTCAAGGATTGGTGGGAGTAAGCTATTGAGAAAGAAACTTTGAAGAGAAAGGGTATCTCAGAGGCAGGGTGACCTTTTCTTTTTAAACTATTTATTTTATATTGGGGTATTGGGCCTCCCTGGTAGCTCAAGATGGTAAAGAATCTGTCAGCAATGCCAGAGATCTGGGTTCCATCCCTGGTCGGGAAGATCCCTTGGAGAAAGGAATCGCAACCCACTCTAGTATTCTTGCTTGGAGAGTCCCAATGGACAGAGGGGCCTGGCAGGCTACAACCCATGGGGTTGCAAAGGTCAAACAGGACTGAGCTGACTTTCACTTCACTTCATAGCTAATTAACAATGTTGCTATAGTTTCAGGTAGCAGCAGCAACTGAGCCGCACATATACATGTATCCATTCTCCCCAAAACTCCCCTCCCATCCAGGCTGCCACATAACATTGAGCAGAGTTCTCTGTGCTATACAGTAGGTCCTTGTTGGTTATCCATTTTAAATATAGCAGTGTGTACATGTCCATCCCAAACTCCCTAACTACCCTTTCCCCCACCTCCTTCCCTGCTCTGGCAACCATAAATTCCTTCTCTTAGTCTGTAAGTCTGTTTCTATTTTGCAAATAAGTTCATTTGTATCATGTCTTTTTAGAGTCTGCATATAAAGGATATAATACAATGTTTCTGCTTCTCTGATCTGTGGTGTCAGTTGCTCAGTCATGNACCCTTTCCCCCACCTCCTTCCCTGCTCTGGCAACCATAAATTCCTTCTCTTAGTCTGTAAGTCTGTTTCTATTTTGCAAATAAGTTCATTTGTATCATGTCTTTTTAGAGTCTGCATATAAAGGATATAATACAATGTTTCTGCTTCTCTGATCTGTGGTGTCAGTTGCTCAGTCATGTCCCACTTTGCAATGACATGGACTGTAGCCCACCAGGCTACTCTGTCCATGGAATTCTCCAGGCAAGAACACTCTGATTTACTTCACTCAGTACCAGGCAAGGTGACCATTTAAGCCATTGGTAGATTATGTTGCCATCATTTCTTTTCCCTCACATTTTCCTCTGTAGCAGGACATTAGAGATGATTGGGAAAGATAACATTTCACTTTATCTGTTCATGCTGTTTGCTAGGGTGCCAATTTTGAAGCATGGCTACAAGGAATAACTCTTGGGGGGGGAATTTTTAGATAACTACTTTATGACTCTTCAGTAATTTAGAAAGCCTAGTTCACAAGAATTTTGTAAAATTCCATCATTTCTCATTGAACTTCACTCTGGTCTCCAGACAGTAGAAAACATGATAGAAAAAGGGAGAACTGATGTTATATCCTCACTTCTCTATCCTTCCTGGCCTTTTTTTTTTTTTTTTTTGTAGAAGCCTCTTAACTTCATGTGTTAAGTGATCAGTTTATACTGGCAACAGTTGGCTGGCTAGTCCAGCTGAACTGTGTTGTATGACTTTCAGCCATCAGGTGTCAAGTTTTGGATGCAAACACAGCAAAAGATCTTCTGGATCAAACTGTACAGATTTTGGTCTATGTTACCACTCTTTTGTTTATACATTTGATTTTAACATTTGTATTAAAAACTCAGCTTAGTATAAAGGCTGCTTACTCTACACCTTGCTTATTTTCAGCAATCTCGCTTTTTTTTTTTTAAGGTGTTTTGAATGAAGACTTTCAGAAAGCTTGTGAAGTTGCTCAGTCATGTCTGATTCTTTGCAACCCCATGCACTGTAGCCTACCAGGTTCCTCCATCCGTGGGACTTTCTAGGCAAGAATACTGGAGTGGGTTGCCATTTCCTTTTCCAGGGAATCTTCCTGACCCAGGGATCAAACCTGGGTCTCCCACATTGTAGGCAGGCCTTTTACCATCTGAGTCACCAGAGAAGTCCAAAGCTTAGGTTGCACTTTGTAATTCAAGAGTTGAACATACGATTGTTGACCACAAAGAGGTAAGCAGGCTTAAAGGTCATATAATGTCACAGAAAATATGTTTGAATGACATGAGAAGTTTTAATTCCTAAGAAACTGTTGAAAGAGAAAGAAACTATTCAGGGATTCTGGTCATTGGAACAGGAGGCTAGAGTTGTTCTCAAAATTTTATCCAGCGATGACTTCAGAAAACTAGCAAAAGGTCATTAGCAAAACAGCTTGGATAATGTAATGGTCAGTAAGGATAATGCAGAGCCAAAATATTTTTATTTTATAATCTCTGGATTATATATATTTCACACATGGACACACACACACACACACACACACACACACACACACACGTATATTTCTTGCCTGAAAAATCCCATGGACAAAGGAGCCTGGTAGGCTATAGTCCAAAGGCTCTCAAAGAACGGACATGACTGAGCAACTAAGCATTCTCTAAAACGGAATACTTAAAACAGTTTTTTAGAGAGGCAAGTTCTCAATTTGTTATACACGGAAACACATAATAATTTCCAATGACCTTTTTTAATGGAAGTTTTAAGATTTTCCCTTGTGCTTCTGGTGGCTTTTATGACACTACCATTTTCTTGTTTCTGCTCTTAAGACACCACTAATACACTCTAAAAATATTTTCAAATGCCAAAAGTAAAGAAGAGAAAGAATTTGAGAGAAGAGCAGCACTACTTCAAAGGATGAGAGAAATACATGAAGTAGATAAGTCAGTCACTCTGGCTACCGGAAAGACCAGTGGACTGAAGCAGACAAAGCACTGCTTTGCCAAGCCAGAAACTAGCAATAGTTTCCTGTTCAAAACAATTTTGATTAGACAAAGGGCCTCTAGAAAATGTAGAGAGCTGATCCAAAATAATGTAATGTGGAGCAGAAATTTTAAAATAGAAACAGCTTTCCAATCTAAAATGAATGTTACAGTAAGATTCAGAAATTCAGGCAACTGCTAAGTTGTCATATTTAGTTAGATTAACATCTTATAATTAGCATGGCTAATAAATAAGAGAGGTAACTAATATCTGGAACAAAATGGAGCATGTATATATTCCAAGAAAAGGATTTTGTATCTGAAGTGCTTCTCAAACTTTAGTGTGGATAAAAGTAGTTGAGATGCTTGTCAAATGTTGACTTCCAGGCCTCTATCCCAGAGAGTCTGGTTTAGCAGTTTTAGGATATAGCTTCTTGGTGGTGATCAGTCGTGGCCAAATCTCTATGACCTCAGGGACTGTAGCCTACCAGGTTCCTCTGTCCATGGAATTTTCTAGGCAATAATACTGGAGTGGGTTGTCATTTCCTCCTCCAGTGGATCTAGCTGACTCAGGGACTGAACCTGCATTTTTTGTGTCTCCTGCATTGGCAGGTGGATTCTTTACCACTGTGACCTGGGAAGGCCAGGCTTTATTAACATTTGGAGTGGGATCATTTTCTTGTTGTGCTGGACTGTCCTGTGCATTGCAGGGTGTTTAGCAGCATTCTGAGTCTGTTAGATATCAGATACCTCTCTCCTGTCCTGTTTCCAGACACTGCCAAATATCCCCTGGGAGGGGGGGGTGGGGAAATCATTCCTGGCCTTTGAGAATCACTTGCTTAGCATAAAGCTTAGAAACCTGCATTTCTAATAAAACATCTAGGTTATTTTGATAAATGTGGTGCGTGTGGACCAAATCTGGAGAAACGCTGAAGTGGTATGAGTTGAATTATGTCCCCTCCAAAATTTGTGTTAAAGTCCTAAACTTCAATATCTCAAAGTATGATCTTTTTGGGAAATGGTGACTTAGTTAAGATGAGGCCATACCAGGTTAGGGTGGGCCTCTAATCCTTATAAAAAGAGGACATTTGGACACAGAGACAGGCACATGGGGGAAAGGCCATGCAAAGACTGGAACTCTTTTGCGACAAATCAAGGAATTACCAGAAGCCAGGAGAAGGGCTTGGAACAGATCTTTCTCAGATGCCTACAGGGGAACTAGGACCCTACAAACACTGTGACTTTAGAAGCACAGACTGTGAGACAATACATTTCTGTTGCTTAAAGATTCAGCTTGTGGTACTTTGTTATAGAAGCCCTAGCAAACTAACACATAAGGAACAAAACACAAACATAACATTTACAGCAGGATCAAAGAGGAAAATAGAAAGATTGCAGGTAGGCACCAATTCCTAATTTACCGTTCTCAATGCATGACATAAAATAGAAGTCAATAGTTTTCCTTTATATTAAACACTTAAAATATATCTTGTATAATTAAAATATTGAGTGCAATCTTATAATTGGTTACTTTACCAAGCTGAAATTGCCCACAGTGTTCCACTGCTAAATTTTCATCTGGATTATACAGTAATTGGATAGATAGGTTTAAATCTGGAGCTGCCTGGAGGACAAATGGAATGCATAAATTATGTCATTATTCATACAGAAGGTACTACACAAATGTGAAATTCCACATGAGGCAAAAACACATTGACTGATCACACTGTACCTTTAAGAAAGTGTTGGCTGTTTCAGGTCACAAAGGCACTGTTTAGAGTACAGCAAGAGGGACCATGTGTACAGCAGGCCACAGTGTGCCTACCTGAAGTGGGCAGTTCACACTCTCTCTCTGGAAGGATGAAGTCTATGGTATTAAAAGAAGGTAAAAGGTATGTACTCTGTTTCATTTGCAATAAAAGTGAACAGTGCTGTCAATTATCTGAAGACAAAAACAAGAGCCCAGTGGCAAATGTCAGTCTTTTTCTCTTCTAGAAACATAAGAACCATACTAATAGATATCTTAGGTCCACGTTTCCATCCACAATTGAATTGGAAACAAAAGTCTCCTTGCTTCAATATTTTAGAATAAAAGTTGTAAAGCTTCTATTGCAGATGAAGGGCCCCTACATTTTTCTGCTCCCATAAGCGTACATGAAATAGTTAATGATAAAGAGTAGTAGGAAGTGATGACTGATGACGAAGAGCTCCTAGAAATATCCTCTAAGCTCAGGGATCAGATACAAACAAGGCTAGGCGTAGATGGCTTAAGTGCCCTCGCCAAACCAGGATAAGCTAACACATTAACTTGGAAGCCTTTGCCAAACTCGTAAACAAGTTTACCTCACAAAATCCCCTCACCTTTAATCTAGGAAACTTTCCAGTGTGCCCTTCAGAGTCACATGAAGTTGCTGTCAAGCGTCTCCCTTCCCCTTAACAGGTTCGCCTCCTGGGGGCAAGATGGGGCGGNGTCTGGGGTAGGGTGGCACCGCGCTCCCGATCGCTGTCGGCCGCGGGGTCCTTTGTTCCCGCTCCACGTTGCCCGCTTTTCTTGCCAAGCGCGGGGAGAAGGGGGCGGGAGGAGGGAGGGAGCTGCTTCCCTGACGTGTCGGCGCTGAATGACTGCGGGCCGGGCCAATCCTGGGCGGGAGTGTGCAGACGCTGGGCGCCTTGCCTCCAGGCCTTCGGAGTGGTCTCCGGCCGGGCCGCGCGAGGATGAAGGCCTGGGACTGCAGGGCTCTCCAAGACAGTCACTCTGAGGCCCTCGCCGCTTTGTTTCCCATCCCCGCCGCACCCCCGCACTCCCTCCCACCGCCCCCGCCAAAAAAAAAAAAAAACCAGCGGAGAGGTTTGTTCTTTTTCCGTCGTTCTGCGCATTTTGTGTAGCGACTGGTTGTAAGCTCATGATGGTAAGAAGGTATCAGGCAGTAGGATCAGATTGAGGGTTAGCCCTAGGGAAACTTGAACCAGAAATACTTTAGAAATTTTACTTTTTTCCCCAATACAAATTAGATCTATTGTTTGAGGCCGCTGCCTTTTCAAAAACTTTGAGGCCTATTAAAGGATTTATTTTGTTACCCAGTATCTGTTGTCAGTGATGGAGGGCTGGAACACCCTGGCATCAAGCTGTTCTTTGAGAACTGTGTGTGTGGTGACCTTCTGTCCACTAGTAAATAACAACTCGGCAAGCGTAGTACTACTATAAACAGTTCAAGTGTAGCAGGGACTAGACTGAGACAATATTTTCTTTCAATTATTCTAGCACTGGTGGTTAAGGAAAGAAAATATTGATGAATAGCTTTAGGGATAATCATGCTGAAACTTCTCCTGAAAGATGCTGAAGGAGCAGTCATTTGTGTATCAGAAGGTGAGGTGTACACTATTTAGAATTGGGTTGAGAATACCATAATTTAATACCAGCTGGCAGGCTACTTGTCAAATGTCTGTAATTTGTAGTGAGAGAGAAAACTCAACTAGCATCACTGACCTAAAAGAGACCCAGAATGATTTTCCTCTGTATTTCCGTAATATTTGAAATCTGTCATTAATTATTAATACATATTAATTTCTTAATTTATCTTGTAGTTCTGTTTTTCCACCTCTTGCCCTCAAAACAGCGTTCCAGGTTTTGGTTTCAAATTAGTGTCTTTTTGCTACTTACTTTGGAGTGGGGTTTTGTTTTTTCTTGCTTGAAGAATATTTTAGGTGGCAGTTGAATATGTTTTGCAAATAAGTGTTTTGGTTTTTTATTTTAAAATGTTTTTCTGTTGGGAAACTGTCTTAATCATTGATGTTAGACAAAGTACCCCTAAAAATCATTTCACTGACTTTTCAACGTTATGGTTGTATACTCAAATCTACAAGAAGGTTGGGAATCTCTCCCTACCTTGTGCTTGGGAGTGTAAATAGAAGAATTAAGGAATAAGGGAGTGATTTCTGTTTTCTGTCAGAACCACAGAAAATACATTCTTATATTCATTGGTGAACTTTTAATTTGTTGTTGCTCTTGAGTCGCTAAGTCTTGTCTGACTCTGCGACCCCATGGACTGCAGCATGCCAGGCTTCCCTGTCCTCCTCAATCTCCTGGTTTGCTCAGACTCATGCCCATTGAGTCAGTGACACTATCTAACCATCTCATCCTCTGCCACCTTCAAGTAGAAATTTTAATTACCACCTTGTAAATGACTTCAAAACCTACACCTCACTATCCTTAACACTTTTGGCATCAACCTGGATGCCCAACAGGTACATCAGCCATATAAATAGCCCAAAGCAAATTCCTCTTTTCCTTCCCGACTTTAAGCATGCAGTAAACTAAAAATGTCTCTGTTATGCTTTTTGAGTTCTAAGTTTGATATTGAGTTTTATAATGATGCCAAATATCTTCTCTAAAACATCGTTTCCTTAGTTAGGATAAGCAAGGGTATAATAATTTCCCATGTTTTACCCATTCCTCCAGACCACCTCCATGTTTCTGCTAGTGTCTTGCCTCTGCTAAAAATTCTGCTCTGTTTAAATCATCTTAATGTTGATCTCTTACTTCCTCTCCTACTATTTACCATATGCATCCTGCAAACCGCAGTCTGTTGAAACAGAAATTGTTGCAGTTTCTGGAATGTTTGTGCTTTTTCTATCTTTCCCCCCTTTTGTGTGAAGTGTTTTCACTGCTTGGCTTGTCTGTCTTTCTGATTGGTCCGTTGTGTCACGAGCATCACATTCCAAACTGTCTGCCATCTGTTTGGAGCCATAAGTGTATGTGGGATGTAAGAACTACAGAACAACGAGGTTAATGGCATGGAGTGGGTGAGTGAGTTTGGTGAGTTTTGTTGTATATAGATGGATCATTTCAGATATTGGGAATCTATAACTTGTAGTTTTAAAAATATTTGTAGATTTTCTTTGTATTCAAAAGTCTGTTCTTTAAGTTGGCTGCCCTCAAAAGATTGCCTTGAAGCTTAAGTAAGCTTGTAATTTGCCTTGAGGTTTTTTTTAGGATGCTTTAAAAGTTTGATGATAACATTTTATTTCACTTTACCGAAAGCCCAAGAATGTTGAGGGAGATCTATAGCTTTATTTATTTATTTTTTTTAACATCTCTTTGAAAAGACTTACTGAATTTTATTTGGGTTAAGCTAATCTTTGGGGGAACTTTGGTAATATGTGAACTCCTGGGTTTTACTAAAGCAGTTTATTTATATATGAGTCGTCTGTCTCTCTTTCCTTGCACTGACCAAATTAAGAAACTGAAGTGTATTTACCAGAATATATTATACTTAACTTCAGTTTTCATTTTAAAAGTGGATTTGTCAAATGTATTTTTTAAATATCAAATAAAATTCTAAACTTTATACTTTTCTATAAGCCTGGAGCTTTTGCCTTGGCTTTTCAAATATTAAAAAAAAAAAAATTCTCCCCACATATTTGTTCCATCGAGTTTCATAGACCAAATGAAGATCTATGAATTTTCGGAAAGGCTTAAAACTTAATTTGCCCATGCTGACTTCAGTGAGAGTGAATGTGAACTTTGAAAGACATGGTTTTTGGCAAGCAAGAAGTTGATGTGACCTCCTCCAGTTTGGGGGTGGATGAAAGAAGGGGCACACAGTAAGTGAGGCCACAGTAGTTAAGTTTGCTGCATTAATTTAAATGTCAAGTGACTTGAGTTAGCTTTTGAAATCAATCAAGTAGGGTTGTACTAATCAGCAGACATCAAAGAGATGAGGTTCATATTGAGACTTTGCTTTATTAGAAAATCACCTAGTACTAACCCTGGTGGCTTGGATGGTAAAGAACCCACATGCAAAGTGGGAGACCTGGGTTTGATCCCTGGGTTGGGAAGATCTCCTGGAGGAGGGAATAGCAACCTACTCCAGTATTCTTGCCTGGAAAACCCTCTGGATAGAAGAACCTGGCGGGCTACAGTCCATGGCAAAGAGTTGGACACGACTGAATGACTAAACACACTAATGTAATAGCACTCTACTGCAAAACTAATAACATTGTACAAATGTGTATGGCAGGAGTTGCTCCAGATTTTCTCCAGTGAAATGAAAGTTGCTCAGTCATGTCTGACTCTTTGTGACCCTAAAGACTCAGCCATGGAACTCTTTAGGCGAATACTGGAGTGGGTAGCCTGTCTCTTCTCCAGTGGATCTTCCCAGCCTAGGAATCAAACCAGGGTCTCCTGCATGCTCGCAGATTCTTTACCAGCTGAGTCACAAGGGAAGCCCAAGAACACTGGAGTGGGTAGCCTTTCCTTTCTCCAGGGGATCTTCCCAACCCAGGAATTGAATCAGGGTCTCCCACATAGCAGGCGGATTCTTTACCAACTGAGCTATTTTCTCGCAAAGGACTAAAGTGATTTTTAACCATCTGGGTTTCTGTTGTTGTTTTCCAAGAAAAATTTGAGGTAGAACTTTGATGTTATCAAATATACCCTCAGAGATCTTGTGAGTGTGATTCCACAGCACTGTGATAAAGCAGTCACATGAATTATTTGGTTTCTCAGTGCATATAAAAGTTATGTTTACACAATACTTGGGTCTGTTAAGTGTCTAAAGCATTATCTTTAAAAAAAACTTATATACCTTAATTTAAAAATAAAAATACTTTATTGCTGAAAAATGCTGACCATCATCTGACAATGCAGGGTTGCCACAAACCTTCAATTTGGAGGCGGGCGGGATGGGGAGGGGAGCAGTGTTTGTCAAGAACAGTGCTTTGGTGGTTTAGTCACTCAGTCGTGTCTGACTCTTTGCAACCCCATGCACTGCAGCCTACCAGGCTTTTCTGTCCATGGGAGTCTCCAGGCAAAAATACTGAAGTGGANCTGACAATGCAGGGTTGCCACAAACCTTCAATTTGGAGGCGGGCGGGATGGGGAGGGGAGCAGTGTTTGTCAAGAACAGTGCTTTGGTGGTTTAGTCACTCAGTCGTGTCTGACTCTTTGCAACCCCATGCACTGCAGCCTACCAGGCTTTTCTGTCCATGGGAGTCTCCAGGCAAAAATACTGAAGTGGATTGCTATGCCCGCCTCCAGGAGATCTTCCCGACCTGGGAATCGAACCGCAGTCTCCTGCCTTAAAGGCAGATTCTTTACCATCTGAGCTACAAGGGAAGCCCAAAATACAGTACAGTGAAGTGCAGTAAAGCAAGATGTTTGTGTGTAGATGCCATTTTTTTTATTCTTTATTAAATCAAGGTTAGTTTACAAAGAAGTACTAAATAAAACTGGTCAAGGCTTAAAATACTTACAAATCTCCAGTTGTGTTTTGTTTCTCAGAGGGCATACACTTAAATCATTTCTAACAATTTGCATAGAAAAGTTCCTCCCTTTCACCCTTGCATAGATTTTCCTAACTTGGGCTAGGTATTGGCTGGAAATGTTTAAAGTTTCTTTTAGATATTGTGTTCTCTCTGTACATATAATTAAGAAGAGCTGAATTAGCTAATCCAGATGCAAGTGAACAGCAGAGGAAGTCAGTATTACACGATGGTATGAAATAGTTTCATTGCAGGTATAAGCATTGACAACAGTCCCAACTGGAGTCCGAATACTCAGGTTTGTTTGAGATAAAATCTAAGCTATGGAGAAACCAGTGAAGGCAGACAGGATTCAGGTTATGCTACTGTTGAACTTAATACAGTAATTTGTTGAAATAGAATTGGATTAGCCTTTAAGTGGGTTCTGGGGTAAGAGACCATTCATATTAACATAATTGTCAGAGTTGTGGGCTTGATTGATGTATAAGAATCCAGGTAATTTTAAGATTTCCATTTTTAAAAGTATACACATCTTTCAAATAATTTATTTAGTTCTGGTTTGCAGACTTAGACACTGGTATAATAGCAGTTCAGGTAATTAAAAAAAGAACCAGCTGACTTTGACACTTTAGTTAATGATGTGAAAAAAAGGGGGAAAGACAAGGTAAGAGGATTGAGTGTGATTTCCTTGCAGATTTGATTTGAACTATAACTTTCTGTTGGTAGTTTATTACTGTATATGAGAAAAAAAAGATCAGATAAAGCACAGACATTAATATTTTCCATTTTGTTCATTTAGTTTGTTTCAACAAATTACTTATCTTTATATTCAGGTTTCTAGGCTACTTGTTTTTGCGGGGCGGTGGTGGGGGTTGGG